>MU134624.1:0-38830 GCA_015039355.1 Ramaria rubella
CTCCCCAGAAGCCTGGGGGGCGAGGGGTCATGGGTATATGAAGGCCGGTGAATGTCTGGCCTTCGCGAGCGTCGAGGACCCTCTGCGCGGTCTCATTGTAGCAGACCTTGCTCTGCTTACGGAAAAAGTAGGGCTCAATGTTGACGTGAGCCCTACCAGGATCTACCCCCACGTGGTTTCCTAGCCATTTGGCTAGTTCATCAAGAGTCATACTCTTGTGGGGGTGTTTCCACTCAAATGCCTTATCGACGCTGGTGGACAGCAGCGCTGATAGATCTTGCCACCAGTTTGAGCCAGCAAGATCGGCCCACTGGCCACGGACAGTGAAAATCCCTGTTAGCCTTTGAAGAAAAACCAGGCTGTCTTTCTTTGGCTTAATGAGTTTAAGCCATACTCATACGTCAACATCCTCCAGTTGGAGGGTGTTGTCGCCGTTCCCGCAAATGGCGGGTGATACTCCCTCCAGGGAGTACTCGATTGTGCCCAACACATCCCTAAGATTGGGAGGCATATCATGTGCGATCGCGAACGCTGGTGTTCGAGTAGCGAGTCGCTGCTCGCGATCAGCACGCTTAATGATAGCATGCTGCATGGTGCGGCATGACAGGGCAAATGTTGCGTGCACAAGCATGAGCTGCTCAACAAATTTTGGGTTGTTGAGCTGGCACGTGTCGAACCACACAGTGGGTCGATGACTGGTGTGCACCGCAGTGGGGTGTGGTGCCTTGCCCAATGGGTGGGGTAAGAATCCCGTCTGCATTGCAGGCAGGTCACCTATGGCAGGGGCGATGTGAGCATGCAGCAACACTGGGTACGGTGCCGCCAGCATTCGCTGTTTGGAGGCGGTCTTGCCACCAGATCAAGTGGGTCCTCCCGGTGAGGCTCCAGTAGTGGTCTTAGACGGACTCACTGAGTCTGCCATTGAATCTGGCAGCGAGGTCAGATCGATTATAGTCGGTGCTGATTGTGCCAACTTCATGGCGGATATTTTATCCGCCATTTCACGATTAATTTGCCGCTCTTTATCAAGGGCAGCGCGTAGCGTGTCGAGATCTGAGTTGAGCTCACATATATCCTCCTTATAGGAGGATACTGTGTCCTTAACAAAAGGATGTGCCATCTCAGCAAGCAACAGCGGCCAAGCCACTTTTAATGCACGTTTGATGTCGCGCATTCGGGGGTTGATGAGCCGCAGTTTTGCAGCTTACAGCAAATGCTGCACATACGCATTGCACTCCGGACAGGAGTCGCAGTGGACGATGGCGATGGCATCCTTGATGCCATGCACAATCCAACATTGCTCCTTTTGGAGCATTGCAAATTGCTCAGAGGCACTAGGTAGTGCCTCTGCTGAGTGGTGCATTTGGGACGCTTCGGCGTCCATGGATAATAGTTCGTGTGACACTCGCGCTGGTGCGAGTGTGGTAGTGGGTGGCAAAAACCTTGAAGCAGCAATGAAATCGTCACTTAAAATCAGAGCGAGCGCACCCGATGTGTCACGTGACTAATTTCACGTGACACCATTGCGTCGCACAAATTGTCGACACAAATCATGTTCATGTCGAGTCCTTTTTATTAAGGACCCCTTGTCATCTTTCTCATGCCTTGTAAGGCATGACTAGGAAGCTCTAGCGGCTTCCTAACTCCCCTTAGTTCTAGATAGGCATCTAGCACTTCTAACTCTCTGCATGCAGAGAGTGGTTCCCAGGTGACATCTCCTAATGTCCAGCTTACTTGTAACTCCAGCTTGGAGTTACTAGTCCAGTGATGAGCCAGAATCTCATCTACAAACCGTCCTGGTTCATCCTCTTTCCCAAAGTCATACATATAATTTACATCACGATGAGGAAATCGTTCATCGTCATTGAGCATATACAGACTCAGGAGACTCGCATGAAACTTTGGTAGTATCCTCCGAGCCGTGAGCTCTGGGGGTAACTCAAGTTTCACCATAGAACTGGAATTGTCCACATCTATAACTGAGTACGGCCCAATATAATTGGGAACCAATTTCTTTGCCCGTCCTTTAGGTAAGGACAGATTCTTTGTAGACAGATATACTAGCTGTCCAACTTTGTACGTCGTTCCTTGACGGTGTCTGGTATTAGCAGTGTCTGTCTGCTGTACTCCACTCGCGATGATTGCATCATGAGCAGCAATCAAGTTCCACAACGCTTGTTGTGCGAACTGCTGCACTCCTCTAAATGTAGTATCCACTGATAGCACCTGCCCAATACAGGGCAAGTATCTGCTGTTCAATTCGAATGGTGCATATCCTGTGGTCATGCTGACTGAGCTGTTCAGTGCAAACTCTACCATTGGGCATTTCTTGGCCCAATCCTTCTGATCACTCTGCACTACTGTGCAGAGTATTTGCCCTACAGAACGATTTGCTCATTCTGTCGCTCCATCCATCTGTGGGTGGAATGCTGTGGACATGAGCAGCTTTGTGCCCATTATATGCTGCAATTCCCTCCAGAATATGGAGGTGAATTTGGAGTCGCGATCCAATATGATCGACTCAGGTACTCCATGCAACCATACTATCTCTTTGAGGTATAACCACGTGACTTGTCACACAGTCACTCTCGTCGTAGTTGGCACTAAATGCACCATAGACGTGAGTCTGTCAATCACGACCAGTAAATAGTCGTGACCCTTCAATTCCGGCAATGGACCAACAAAGTCCATTCTGATAGACTGCCATGGTCTATCAGGTATCGGCAGGGTATGCAATAACCCTGCTGGTCGTTTATTGTCCTTCTTTGCAGCCTGACAAACTGCACAGGATCCACAAAACGACTCTATGTCGGCTGCCTTTCCCGACCACCAGTACAATCACCTGATGTACTTGTTGGTTTTGAATTGCCCAAAGTGGCCAACTACTCTATGTGCATGATCAATAATTATCTCGACCATTCTCCTCCCCTTTGAAAAAACTTCCTGGGGGAGACACACTACGTCTTTATTCAACTGGTTCTTTGTCCAAACCAGTCCATTTCTCACCCCAAATCGAGGGTGAGCCTCAGGCTTTGCCAATACTTTCTTGAGTATTGGATCTGTTCCATAGCCATTGGCTATGGCTCATTTTAGGTCAAACTCATGTTCTACACGTGAACGTAGACTCTCTGAGTCTGCACCTGATGCTGTAACTAGTACATCATCCTCCTCATTACCTTCCACCTGTGTGGAAGGTTCTTCCCCTGCTTGTTTCATCTGCTGTGTGTCTATGACACGCTGCTCTGTTGCATCTTGTAATCATTGCGACCATCGTGCGGGGGCCATTCGTATTTCTACGAATCTATCTTTTGGGAGAAATTTTCCTTCCGGGTCTAGCTGCGCATCCGCATCGACGTATTCTTCTGCTGGGTGACTTTCACCCTGCTTGTCGTTCTCGTAGTAGTGTGACAGACAGTCAGCTACCTTGTTCTCCACCCCCGGTACATGTACCATGGTATAGTTGAATCTGGAGATAAATTCCCACCAGCGCACCTGTCTGTATGACAGATGCTGTTGTGTCTCGAAGTATTCGAGACCTTTCTTATCCATCACCAGTGTGAACTGGCGACCTAGCAGCTTATCCTCCCACTTCATAAGTGCTTCAAGGATAGCAATCATCTCATGCTCATGCGTTTTGTAATGCTGTTGTGTGGGACTGAATTTCTTTGAGAGAAATCCTGCTGGATGACAAGTCATCCAGTCCAGACCTTGTCCGTAAACTGCTCTGACTCCAGACTTGGAACCGCCAGTCACAACCCAAATGGGTTCTGTACTAGCATGATTTATAGGCTTCAAAATTGGAGCCTTACATGCTAGTGCTTTGATGGATTCAAAACACTTATCCATCAAGAACGTCCATTGAAACATCCTATTGTTATGCACACTTCCTGAACAGGGAGTTGTATATGCTGTCACATCTGGCATATATGGTGCCAGATACTGCACAAGTCCCAGAAATTGTTGGACATTGTAAAATGTTTGAGGTCTTCTCCAACCTCAAACCTTCTCCATTTTATTCGCATCGGCATGTATGCCCTTGTCATCTATTATGTGACCAAGGCAATCCATGTGAGGCAAATACAAATCGATCTTGGATCAATTTCCACTGAGGAACAAATGTGCCTCGCATAAAATATCAAACACCTTTTGAAGGTGTTTTTCATGCTCTTCTATAGAGCTTGAATAAATGAATATATCATCCAAGTATACGTGGACTGATTGACCAATTTGGTTACCAAAAATCAATGTCATGAGACATTGAAATGTAGACGGCATGTTACAGTTGCCAATCTGCATAACCCAGTGTTTGAATGTACTGGATATGGTTGCGAAAGCCATCTTTCGACGTCCTCCTCCAATCCACGTATTTGTTCATATGTGTCAGACATGTCAAGCTTGGATAGATATGCGGCACAAGCTACGTCATTCCAGATCATATCCTGGTCTGGGAAGGGCATAATGTCCTTCACCGTGTTGTCATTGCGTAGATGTAGGTCTATCACTGTTCTGAGCTTTCCATTTTTCTTTGGAATGCATAGTGCTGGTGCTGCAGAACGTACAGACACTGATACCCACCAACCAGCAGTGGTATACTGGTCAACTTTGTCATTCAGTTCATTTTGAAGTGCTTCTGGGCACTTCAGTAACCAATAATGAAACTGTTTGGTTTCATCTACGAACTTAATTCCATGGTTGATCTCCCTCCAAGGAGGAAGTTCTAATGGCACACCTCCGAAGAGGTCTGCGTACTCTACCTCCCATCTTTCCCTTAGTTTGGGAAAGTCATCCGCCATCAATAATGGTTGCTTGGTGCCAGTACATCCTTCGGTAATCCCGTCAGTACATTGGTCAAGTAGACCAATGTCAATGTTTCTTTGGTTTTCTTTCCATTCTCCCTTGTCTTGCCTCCCATCTGGCAAGCTCATTGATGGCTCTACGTGCAACAAAGAGCCATTTGCAAGTCACAGTTTGTGGCTCACCAGTTTGGGCTTAAGACTCGTGATTCGAGTCTTGCATTCAGCCGGGTTTTTATAGTCCAGCTGCTCTTCTCAAGCATTCGCGTGGTTTGGAATTACTTCCTTTCCTATACGTATGCATCCCTCATCTCTAAAGTTGAGGGATATCCCTAATTTACATAGGAATGGTGTTCCTAGTATTGTGTCGTAATAGTCTATGTTTGCTATATCGAAGTAGTCCTTGATATTATGCTCACCAAAGTGGATGTTGGTGTGCGTTCTGTAGTTTATGGTTGACTTACTGCCGACACATCCTAGCTGTAGACCAATTGGACGTTCGAGTTCGAATGTCTTCATGCGTACAGCACATGAAATCTGGAGAGAGCATAACTCCCTCACACCCGCTGTCTAGTAGACAGCGGGCTCTGACTCCACCAATCTCCCAATACCTGGAGATTGTTTGGTTGTCTATACATGCCCATTTGGGGCGCGTCTTATCCCACGGTCTGAACCGATGATCATAGACAGGCTCAATGGTCCTGTCTATGACTCCCGTGTGGATGTGAAAGTCATTGTTTCGACTTAAACCACCACTGATTGTGGTAGTTGGGGTCTGCGCAGCCTTTCTTCATATGATCCTCCTAGCAGATGTACTCTGTCCGCTCGATATGAGCTTTGCGTTCTCGTATTGTCATTGTCATCCCATTGATAAGGCGTGAGCTCTGACCGGTAATCAGCAACTAGTTTGCTGATTTCGTTCTCATGGTCATCCTGGACGTCCATTCGCTCATCTAGTTCACCACTTTGTGGCTCCTCCTCCCCTTCTTGAGCACTCCCTGGGTGCTCAACCACTTCTTCCAGCTGTGCACCTGCTATGCACGGTTTATTCTTCTACTGTGGGCAATTCAGCTTGATATGCCCAACCTGTCCACACTTGTAGCACGTCATCTCTGTGCTACGTCCTTGACCCCCTGAACCTCCAGAAGGTTTTTGTGAAGGATGAGAAGTGACAGGAGCTCCAGCTCCAGCTCTCTGTGTAACCTGTACCCCTGTTTGGGGTACGCTTGGCCTCGTTTCCACTTGAGGTCGAGCATTTGGCAGACGATATATCGTCTGCTTTGCGGTAGAACGGCTTCCTGTATTGGGAGCTCAAGATGAGCTCAGCACAGCCTGATTTCAACTAGTTGTTGAAGTTGGCTTTGCCTGCAGCATGTGAGCTCTGCTAGGCTCCATCTTACGCGACCTGATGTCATATCGAGATGCATCCTCTACAGCCTTTGTGGCTTCATATAACTCAGTTATTGAACTGATTCTGTTGTGTAGCCTAATTTTAAGACCTCATGACGCAGCACTTCTCGAAGTGCTGCTACAAACCATTTGTGGATCATATACTCATCTGGCGAATGTATCATCCACGCTGCATACTTCGTAATATTGTTCAGTAATTCCTGAATGATTCTGGTCCCTTGCACAATCATGTTGAACTTATTCAACACACGCCTGTGTGTGAGTGCATGAAGGAACCACTGTTGTAACCCAGCGATTGCACTTTCCAGGGTCCAGTCAATTATGACTCAATCATGACACTCGATATTTTGAGTGTACCACTCCAATGCCTCGCCCTTGAGGTGAGTGCCTAAATAGTTTAATTGGAGTTCTGTGCTGGATGGTCCCAATAGACTATTCATGCCTAGCCATCTTAGGATCCCTGAGATAAAGTTCTCAAATTCTTCGAGATCTGCTTTCCCAGCATATTCTGCTGGGTGAGGTAGTTTCACTCTGGCTTTGGCAAGCACAGATCTGTCTGGCTCGCTGCCCTTGTGTTTCTCAAGGGCAGCTCGCACCATCTTTGCGACTCCATCTACATACATAGGCGGATTTCCTCCTACCTCCTGGATCCTACCTCCTGGATCCTCCATTCAGGATCTGTGACTGCTAGTGATACCGCATGCGGTATTGCTTGTATCTGCCTGTGCGGCTGGGGGACATGAGTATTCATGTCCTGCTGCACTGGTGGATCAACAATGTCTTTGTCAATCTGATACAATGGTCGACGTTTGTCAGCCATTAAGAATGCATCCCTCAGTCTATGACTGCTACTGAGGACGGATCAAGCCACTCTCACTGACTCGATCAGTTTATCGAAGGCCTCACCTTTGATCCCAGCAGTATATGCCTCTTCAACTAGTTTATCTGTGTGTTTAGCACGGAGTTCTAGCGCACAGTGCTTCCATCGCGCTGCCTTATGTCCGATCCTATCCCAGTGATCGAACTCACGTTCAAGACTAATGTGAGTGCCAGTCGTGGTACTGACACTATCGGTGTCAGACTTCATCATCTCCCACAGTGACTGTTGGGTCACTGCTTTGAGCACTTCTTGCTCATCATAAGCTTTTTTTGATCTGCAAATTCCTTCATGGATATTTTCTCTATCATGAGCCTCTAGCTCACAATCTGTCTCCTCCTCAGTATGCTGGCACGTACTGACACTGTCTTGTTATATTGTGGCACTAGGTTCTCAAGGACCACTTCTAGTGCTCGGACCAGATGGAGGTGGCATCCTCTGTCTGTCTCACTTCCTGCAAGCCTTCTCTGCTTTGCAGTCAACTTCACAATCCCTATTGGGATTGTTGCAATGCTCGGGGGCCTTTCCTTGCAAAGGTCCTTGTACTTCCTCCTCCAGGGACTGTATTAACAGTTCCATACCATCTCCTAGTGTTTGGAGTCGGTTCGTGGCGTCGTCTGCTGCATGAGCTGCCTCAGCCACTTGCTGGCTCACTTCATGCATAGTGTCTACATGTTTACAGCTCTCTTTGAGAGCCGTAATCATCTGGGCAATTTGTCCAGTTGTACGTTCATATTGCTGGGTTTCATCCCAGCGCACCGACCCTTGCTCTATCATCCCTGTTTGGGATGGTGAACTTTGCAATCTGCAATGTTCTTGGACATGTGGGAGCTGCGACATTTGCACCCCCAGAAAATTGCCCATATTGCTAGTCGGCAGCTCTCTCGACTCATCGAGAGACGATTGTAACTTCGACCTAGTCAAAGTTCTTTTAGTTCTCTTAATGGACGATATATTGTCTGTCTCTGATTCCTCAAGTGCGGTTCTTAGATCCGCCAATACTCGCTTTCGACTCCTAGAGTCAGAATCTACGGGTGTCATAGCAATACGAGGACTAGCTATCCTTGTCGGCATTCCTGTTCGCCTGTCCACGTCATGGGCAGGCTCAACTCTCCTGTCTGGGCCCTTGGCTGTGGCTCCAGATGTATCTTGATCCTCTCCAGATCTAGACATTCGGCTTTGAGTTCTTTCTCGAAGTCATAGATCTATGATCTATTAGCCACACTGTGGTGTTCTTCTATTGATTTAGAAGAATAAACAGTAAATGTCTGTTTACTGTTTCCAAGAATTCCGGCGAGTGTTAAACTCATTGGTTTGGGTAAAAAGATCGGTTTGATCTTTTTTTGTTATCGCAGTGCTGCCAAACATTTTGGCAGTCAAAAATGTGTAAGGATCCTAATGTTTCCACACTAAACAGACTGTGCCAATATGTGTATTGGTGTCTGCATGTTGTGTGCTTACAAGTAAGTTCTGCTTGCTTATCTAATTACCTGTGGACAACTGTATAGTTGTCCACTATCTACAGGTGCCCCTAGTGGGTGGCTTATATAATACAATCCATAAACCACCCTGGTGACTTATATACCCTAATTAGTAGCGTATATGCTACTGTAAGAACCTACATTCTTACATCATGTGAGTCATTAATCTAAGGTCTCAATGAATTATATCTTAAACAAAGTTACCTTTAAGGCTCACATTCCTCACTATTGACGACAACAAGCACAAGTTCTGCTCCAGTGGACTGCTGTCCAAGCCGGAGGCATCATCCAAGTGATGGTAGCCAAGTTCATCTGTGAAGTGGCTCCTAGCAGTGCTACAGTATGTTTCTATTGGCTTGTCCTTAAAGCTAGCTGTTGTTAATCTCTAAGGTTTTATCATGCTCTACAACAATGTGAGCAACCTGAGCTGGCCACTGACAAACAAGCCATATTATGAGTTCCTCAGAAAAATTGCCTGAACTTGGGCAACCTGTCAACTAGCTGGTTGCTACAGTCATCGGACATCCTATTGGTTCCTCTGCTTGGCTTATCTTCTATGGAGCTTTTATAATACATACCTACTCGGCATCTGATTAAACAACCGCTGTTCACACAACAAGTGCAAAAAGCAGAGAGCCCATATCATAGAGTTTGTGCAAAAGGAAGATGGTTTGGACGATGAACTTCTCTGCAGATATGTTCGTGAAGCAGTGCATGAGTATTTTTTGTCCCTGAATATGACATCACTAATACTTTAACATACACTTGCCACTGCCAATCGGGCCCCCATTGCCAGCTCATGTTAATGGCACTATGAGGTTGCCACAGTGTTGTGTTTTTTCATTATATCATGTGTCTATTTTGTATATTCTCAAAGATTTATTGATGCACATGGCACATGGCATTTTATTCTGTATGTGTTTTATCAATTCCTCTAGTTATTGTGCTTTTGGTCCATTCCGTATAAATGAAATAAAGCAGAATGTCATTATCTGCTCCATAACTAAAGATCCAGAGAGGATGAAAAGCAGTTCAATTGAAATGCATGGGGTATATAACATCACGTGACATGACAAACCCTTTGAAAGGATCTTTAGATGTCATTAGAAACGGTTCCTAATGAAAGTTGATGAAACTTTTGCCATGTGGCATAACCGAGAGTTAACAAAAAAATAGCCGAAAGTGAAACTGTGGGACAATGAAAGAAATCATGAGATGAGATTTTGTATTCATGAGAAAATGGGTCCACTGTCATGGAAAATTTTGCAAAATCGAAATTTTGGCTGTAGTGGGAGGTAAGAACGATTCCAAACTCCGCTAACACTGTGTTAAGGGAATCGTAATAGCATCATGTGCTTCCATTAGGTTCCACAGTGCTTGCTGTGTGGATTGTTTAACACCTCTATAAGTGGTGTTAACTTCTAACGTCTGTCCAATTCTGGGCAGATATCCACCATTCAATTTGAACGGTGCAAATTCAGTAGATGCATTGATGCTACTGTTCAATGCAAATTTGACCATTAGGCATTTTTATGCCCAATCATTTTAGTCATTGTGAACTACTGTTTGCAGTATCTGACCTATAGAATGATTTGCTCGTTCTGTTGCTCCATCTGTTTCTGGATGGAAAGATGTAGACATGAGGAGTTTAGTCCCCATTAGTCATTGCAGTTCCTTCCAAAATATGGAAGTGCACTTTGAGTCTCAATCTGATACAATTGACCCTGCTGTCCTGTGAAGTTGTACAACTTCTCATAAGTATAACCACATGATTTTCTGCACAGTGACTTTAACTGTCATAGGTATCAAATGTACCTGTGACGTGAGTCTGTCGATTATTACAAGCAGATAGTCGAATTCCTTTGACTTTGGGAGTGGACCCACAAAATACATTCCAATTGATTGCCAGGGCCTTTCAGGCACTGGGAATGCATGCAGCAGCCCAGAGGGCTGCTGGTTACTGACCTTGTTCAGCTGACAAGGTCCACATGTGTCGCAAAAGGATTGTATATCCTTTGTCATTGTTGGCCACCAGTAGTAATGGCCAACATAATTAGCCATTTTAAATTGGCTAAAATGGCCAACAGCTTGGTGAGCATGGTCTATTATGACCTTGACTAGCCTCCTCCCCCTCAGGAAGGCTTCATGGGGTAAGCATACCACACTTCGTTTGGACCTATTCTTGGTCCAAATCAGGCCATCTTTAATCCCAAAGTGAGGATGCAATTCAGGGTTTGCTGAGACCTTTCTAAAGGTCACATCTTTTTCATAGCTGTTGCGAACAAGTGTGGCTAAGTCAATCTTATTCTCTATCCCTCTGGACCAGATTCCAGGGCAATGACATCTTTGATGTCATTTTCATCCAATATTCTGGGCAAAATTTGAGGAAGTTCAACTTCCTCATTAAGTTTGTTGGCTTCGAGGATTCTAACCTCTTGCCTTTGTTGAATTCAAGCAGATTTGCATGCAGCAGCTGCTTGTACTTTGCATTCATCGCATGTCGCATTCGCTCCCTCCACTATCGGTGAACAAAAAATATCCCGAACCCGACATCCCGCACAACAATACTGTTCGTGTCCGACCTGGTTAATCGCAGATTCGTGAACCCTCCTATGGGCAATGGTTCTATCCACCACATCGCTTCTCCTTCCCCAATATTTTTCCTCCAATTTCTGGTCCGCCTTCCTCTCCTCCTTTTCCACCTTTTTCCGCTCCGACCTTCTCTGCTCCAATTTCTTCGCCGCTTCTCTTTGCAACTCCGAAATCTTGTGTCTAAATCAGTCCCCAACTCCAAATCATCTTTGGAAATCAGGTCCTCAAGTGAGATAATCGGTGGCATTGACATTTTAGCTCAGAAGAGGGTAGGGATAAGAAGATCAGGGAACTGATAAGTTGAGCCCCATGCATCACTCTTATATCACAGTAGGGGTTTCACTTAATAACCAAACCAAACCTCCCACACTGATCTTAGGCCTCAAGGGCTTGGCCTTAAAGAGGAGATACTGTTAGAACCCAGATTCATTCCCAGCTTTTCCACTTTTCTCCGATATATTCCGATTCATATTTCCGACTTCCTCCACCTGTTTTTACCTATCTCCATCCCATCTATATTTAGTCATTCTTATCAAGATCCACATCTTCTGTCTTATGTCCATATTTACTTCTACCCCGATCCCGTATTCGCTCCATTTCAGATTTCCATGTTCATATCTTTCCGATTCAGATTATATCAATTCGTTATATATGACTCCTCCATGTACTCGTTAGTCAGTTTGAATATTGACCCACCTTGACTTGATAACTTCTCACTTCTGTCTCTAAGTCTTATCTGACTCTCCGATCTTGTCTGACTCTTCTGACATTCTGACCTTCCGAAATACCAGGACACGAAGGATCCAAGAGGGTGCAATCTATAAGCTGAAGCCAACATCTGTATGTTCCAATTTCCAACTTCAATTCCGAACTCCGACATTCCAACAACTCCAGCATCCGATGAGAAGAAATCCAGTTCATAACAGGCCAAGGCAGTCTACTCTTTTGGGGTAGAGGTCTGACTTGGATGGCAAGAGGTACGGCTGTACCTCCCTCAATTTCTCAAACACCTTTCTTAGGTGTTGTTCATGTTCCTTGATTGAATTCGAGAATATAAATATATCATCCAGATATGCATGGATGAAACAACCTATAATGTTGTGAAATATAAACATCATTAGATGTTGAAAAATTGAGGGGGCATTACAGTCCCCCATCATCATTACTCAGCTCACGAAGGTGCCAAATATTGTGGAAAAGGTCGTCTTCCAGATGTCCATGTCTTTTACACGTATCTGCTCATATGCTTCTGACATATCCAGCTTGGATCTGTATTTGGCATGCAATATGTCATGTTGTATTGTGTCTTGGTCAGGGAAGGGCATGACGTCCTTCTGTGTGTTATCGTTTTGCAAATGAAAATTGAACACAGTTCTAAGTTTCCCACTTTTCCATGGGATACTTAGCATGGGTATCACTTGTTTAGCAGATGCCCTTTCCCACCACCCTGCGGTGGTGTATCATCCAATCTTCTGAATGAGTTCCTCTTTAAGTGCATCTGGGCACTTAGGCAAGCGATAATTTATTCACTTGTGATCATCTATGAGATTTATCTCATGATTTATGTCTCTCCATGGTGGCAACCATAGAGGTACTTCACCGAACATGTCGGTGAACTCTGTTTTCCACTGCTCTTGCAGTCTCAGAAAATCTGCAGGGGTTGATATCCCCTGTTTAGCTTTAACAGCCATTAAGTGGCGCATGCACCCCTGCACATTCTTGGATTCTCCTACTACCTCCTCCTCTCGCCGTGAATATGGTGAAACCATGAGTGAGTCACTAGTTGGTGGCTCACCCTTCTCACTTCAATTAAGAGTTTTATTGGTTAAAGCAGCAGTTAACTATATGTGGCTCTCCTTTGCATTCATTACCAAACACATTTATTCCATTGGGAATTTTCTCATTCCCCATTATTATTTATCCTAGACCATTAAAGTCCAGGACTACTCCCATCCTTCGCAGGAAGGGAGTCCCCAGTATAACTGTTGAAATACAAGTGACATCAAGTTGTTGTAAGTCACGTGAATGTAAAACTAGTATATAAGTTTGTACTTGTGTAGTTTAGCCCCCTCACATATTTGTACCCGGCCTTAGTGCCACCCCATTTTCTAACACAAATACATAAAACCCCTGCCCAGTTGAGGCCGAATTCAACACCCTTGCCCTGTTGAGGCCAAAGTCAATACTGTAGCCCAGTCGAGGCCAAAGTCAGCAGTTGAAAACTGCACCTACCAAAAGCACATCATGCCTAATGAAAGCACACTTAGTCACCGAAAGTCATGCCTACCGAAAGTGTGTGCCATAATTCCTTTTTGAGCCTAACAAAAGCTCAAGCTGATTGCTTCTCATGCCAGAGACACAATTTGAGAAGCTGAATGAGCAGAATTATGTGGATTGGCATTATATGATGGAGGCTTTACTCATCAAAAAGGATTTATGGGATGTTGTTGCCAGAATCAGGACCTGTTCCATGGGTTCTGACCACACCAAGGCAGTATGTGCTTTTGTCAAGAAGCAGCAAGTGGCCCAAGCCAAGATCATCCTTCACATTGAGCCATCACAACTACCTCATGTTCAACTCCATGACCCAAAAGTCATTTGGGAGAATCTCGAACAGGTCCATTCGTGCTTGTGGATTTGCCACATGTCTCACCCTTCGTCATGAATTCCTTTATATGGGTAAAAATGGAGAACAGGTGAGTAACAAGATGAAGAATAAGTAGTGGCAACTCCACACACACACTACCATTCTACACCAAGTGCTTGACACACCTGATATTAACCTACCTGCAACAAGCATGGCACTTGGCACAGACACATGAAGAACAAGCAGCAGTGACTTTGCATGCATACCAGTTCTCCATGGGAACAGCACCAAAGTGCTATGATGCCAGTGTACCGAAACTCACAATCTGGAATCCTACCTATTATCGACATTAGTGGGTTCAGTCAACAAACCGAGGAAAAAAATAAACAGCCAATCTAACTGACCTACATCTTTTAATGAAGGTGACATGCCATGGAGTCACATGATGGTTCTATTCTGCCTATGTAAGCAGAGTGGATTCCCCTCTGATTATGAAGGCCAAAAACAGTACTGGCATGAAGTCATGTGATCCTCTCGCAAAGGCAGTCCCTTGCATATCCTCAGACCTAGACATCCAATTCTTAACTTGACCATTGTTTGTGAACCCATTTTGGCACTGCTAAGACTTCAGGTCCTGCACATGGTGTAACAGACAAGTTCATGTCTGACAAATGTCTCCAGTCTCAGATGTGGAGCCCTAGCATACTTTGGTATGGATACATAGCTATCTTCATCACTAACCACTAACCCTCTGTAGAGGTGTTGGTGATCAACGATATAGTACATGATGATGATGGTGGGTAGGGGTGTTTGTTGGTCAATGGCAATGGCAGATGGACGGACTTCAAACTTGTCATTCCAGTATCAAGTGAATCCTACAGCAAAAAGCATGTGTAAGCTGCGGTAAAATGTATGACTTACCACTCACCATTGCACACAAGAGAAGGCTGTAGTATGAACCAAGAAATGTGACAGCACCTGTGCTTGTGTCTGCAGTGAGGGATGCAGGTGGCTCAGTGGTGAGCCTGAACTACATGGATGTCTCGCAACACCCATGCCTGTGCCAGGCCCGAAACACCCCGCAACACCTGGCTCTGCCACATTGCTGCTGCCACTGCTGCTACCCATGCCAATGTTGACTGTGATACCCAAAGCATGCATTGTTATAAATCTGCATGTACTCGTCATGGGGGAAGGGTGACTCTGGATTTGTGGGGGGCTGGGGATGTGTGCCTGGACCATGCATGGAAAGGAGGGAGAAATGCCTGTTGAGTGGGTGGGGCAGGATTGTTAAATTTACTCCGGCACCCACAGTGGACACATGTGGATGCTTACCTAAACCCCTTCATTCAGTAGCTATCCTAAAGCTCCTGAACAAAGAGACTAAGACAAGTTTAGCTTCTAATAGGTTATGGGCCCCAGGCCACTACAGTGAAATTTTCACAAGCGCTAAAGAATCCTACTCACCACAATGACGCAAGACTTCACAGTCAAGTTTCTGTCAAAGATAGAGATACTCACAGAGGGTGAATGGGTCAGATGGTCACAGGAGGTGAGAATGTCACTCCGGGCACAAAAAGCTGGAAATATGTCAATGACACCTACAAAAAACCCATGGACCCCACCCTCCAACCAGCCTGGATTGAAGCAAATGACCAAATAGTTGGAGCCCTTGGTGGAATTGTAGATGTGTCACTCCAACGTGAACTAAATCGATCACCAATGCTGCCGAAGCATGGAAAAGGCTTAAAGAGAGGACTCAATCCATGGGCATCATTGTGAAACTCGAGAGTATGCAGCTGGGGATAAGAAATCAATTCTCACCAGATACCCCATTCAGCACAACCATCACAGAAATTTGTGATGCACTCACTGCCGTTTTCAACAACACTCCACCCACCATGGATGACTGGCTTACTGTACTACTCCTCAATGCATTGAGTGATGGACCATATGACTGGTTGCAAAAAGAGCTCATTACCTTTATGACAAATTCAAAAGTACAGTTGTTGGTAAAGGATATCATTGAACGGATCGAAGCCGAAGCCAGGGAAGTATGCAACTCTGCCAAACGAGAAGACACCACATTAGCAGCAAAGGCCTCAAAAGGAAACACTTCGAAAAAACAGAAGTCCAGATGCACTACCTGCAAAAGGACTGACCATACAACGGAAGCATGCTGGAAAATAGATCCTTCAAAGGCCCCTGAGTGGTTCAAGAAACAAGGAAAGAGTGGAGATAAAGCAAACCTGGCTGGTACTGACAGTGGATCCGAGTCAGCAGCTGTCAAAATTGACACAGAACTGACATCAATAATGTTCAAAGACAGACCATACGATGGGTATCTATCCTGTGTGGCACTCGAAAACCCAGAGAACACATCAATACAACCCAATGAAGCGACCAAAGAACATGAACAACTACTCACTGTGATCGACCACACACCATTCTTTCTAGACTCCAGTGCCACAAGCCACTGCTCACCAGTATGCTCTGATTTTGCAGACTTCAAGATGATAGAAAAGAGGGAAATACAGGGTGTCAGTGGCACTACCATCCCAGCCATAGGACGTGGGACAATCCACCTCAAATGCAGGAAGGGAAGAACACTGATTTTATGTGAGGCACTGTACGCACCCACAGCGACCTTATGCTTGATATCTATTGGCCATCTCGCAGATGACAGGCTGAAAACAACTTTCAATCCCAAATGATGTAGAATTCAATCAAATAACAACAAAATAATTGCAAATGGGAGCCGAAAAGGGCAAGGACTCTACGTCCTGAATGGTAAAAAACCCTGTATCAATCATGTCCACATTTCAAGAGTGGCACCAATGCTGAAGACCTGGCACTGTCACTTGGGACACATGAACTACAATTCCACCATCAATATGACCAAAAATGCTCTAGTGACAGGTATGCACAGTGACACCTCTAAGACACCGCTGGTATGCCGACACTGTATCCTTGCTAAACAGTTTAAAAAGACCAGTGCTGAAAGAGAGGACTGGAGAAAGGTCAAAAGTACCACTAGGAATAGTGTACTCAGACCTCACAGACCTGAAGAGACAGTATCTGCTAGAGGCGCCAAGTATGTCCTCAACTTTGTAGATGACTGCTTGCGATATACATGGGTTTACCTCCTAAAAAGGAAAAGCAATGCCATAAAGGCTTTTAAGGGGTGGAAAGGACTGGTCAAAGCCAAATGTGATCGATCCATAAGATGCTTCCGCATGGACAG
This sequence comes from Ramaria rubella, assembly GCA_015039355.1. Lineage (NCBI taxonomy): Eukaryota > Fungi > Basidiomycota > Agaricomycetes > Gomphales > Gomphaceae > Ramaria > Ramaria rubella. The sequence continues at coordinate 16,985 of MU134624.1, forward strand.
TGGAGGGGAATTCACTGCAGCTGAGTTTGAAGAATACCTATGCAAAATAGGTGTGAACCATCAGATCACCTCACCCTACACCTCAGCTGAGAATGGAGTGTCTGAATGCACTCACCGCACAATCATGAACTGAGCACATGCTATGCGCTCCTATGTGAATCTACCTCCAAAACTGTGGGGGGAATTTGTGATGACATCAGCATATGTAAAGAACTGCACACCCACTGTTGCATTGAACAAGATGACCCCATTTGAGGCATGGACTGGCAGCAAGCTGGATGTGTCGCATATGAAGGAAATAGGTTGTCAGGCCTTTGTGCTGATCCCTGAAAAATCTGCAAAGATATACAACAGGTCAAGATGCTGCACCCTGGTAGGCTACTCACTGAACTCAAAAGCCTATAGATGCTATGAACTGTCAACAGGACATGTGGTGGTATCCAGAGATGTGGTCTTCATTGACTCACAAGATGAGGCTGGTGAAGATGAAGGGAACAAAGGGGGGGAAGAACACCCATCGAGAACAGCCAGTGATGACCGACAATGAAAACAGATAAGAAACCTGTTGATCAAGATGAAACTGACACCACTGAACAGGATGATGGAGAACACAGGATTAAACAAAAGGAGACACACATACCAACACCAAGACCGGTCTGAGAGCAGATACCCACTGCCAGAGGAGCTGCCATGAGAGGCATGGAGCATGTGTTGCACCTGGAGCTCGCCGTTCAAGAATCAAGAGCAGCTGCTGACCGAAAACAGCTTGAGAAGAGAATAAAAAGAGATGCTATTGAGGAGAATGGGGATGCACCAGAAGAGACCTGGATGCCCCTGCTAGATGACGATCACAAATTCTCTCTGACCAGCATGGATACCGATCCCAAGACTTGGAAGGAAGCGCTGGTGGCAAAGGATTCCGCAGAGTGGAAGAAGGGATACAGGGAAGAAATGAACTCACTCAAGGCACACAAAGTCTGGACACTGGTACCACCATCTGCTGTTCCCGTAGGTCATCGCGTAGTGCAGTCCAAACCCCATTTTGTCAGAAAAAAGAACAAAAAAGGGGTAATTACATGCCGAAAGGTACGCATGGTAGCAAAGGGGTTCACACAGGTTGCTGGAGTGGACTACCAGGATACCTTTGCATCAGTCAGCAATTGGAATCGGTGTGAACCATCCTACACATTGGAGCCACCAACGGATGGGAAATTGACCAATTAGATGTCAAGAAGCCTTCCTTCACGGAGACTTGGATGAAGAAATTTATATGTGCCAACCTGAAGGGATGAAGGAAGCTGGAAAAGAAGACTGGATTTGCAAGTTAGACAAGAGCATTTACAGCTTGAAGCAGACAATGGTATAAAAAGCTACACAAGAGCATGACTGCCGAGAATTGGAAATGCGTCTCAGCAGAGCACAGTGTATACATGTGCGAATCGAACGATGAAAAGTGTACTGCTGCAATACACATAGATGACATGCTAATTGCTGCTAGCTCAACCACTGCAATGCTAGAAGCGAAAGAAGGACTGCAAAGATACTTTGAACTCCAAGACCTTGGACCCATAAAATGGCTCTTAAACCTACATGTGGAACAGGATTGTGAGAAGAGGACCGTGTCACTCAACCAAATGGCCTACATTGAAGAAATTGCGAAACGATTTGATATCGAGAAGGCTTTCCAAGTTTCTACACCACTGGATCAAAATGTCATACTTTTGAAGAACATGTGCCTGGTGACAAATGAACAGAAAGAAAAAATGACCAACATACCATACAGATCCATTGTAGGTTCCCTGATGTACGCATCAGTTGCAACCTGTCCCAATATCACATTTGCTGTCCACAGACTAAGCCAGTTCCTAGAAAATCCTGGGATGCCACATTGGACAGTGGCTCTCAGAGTACTGCAATACCTGAATACCACAAAAGGGATTAAACTCACACTAGGAGGGACAAACAAAATAAATCTCACTGGATATATGGATGCAGGCTGGGCATCTAACATAGATGACTGGTTATCTGTATCTGGATATGTTTTCTCACTGGGCAGTGGAGCAATATCATGGAATTCCTAGAAACAGTTATCAGTAGCAAGTTCATCATGTGAAGCCGATTATGTTGCGGCAGACAGGGCAACAAAGGAAGCTATATGGTTACGAACATTACTAGATCTGATTGGATTCATGCAAGAAAAGCCAACTCAAATAAGATGTAACAATACTGGAGCCATATCACTCACAAAATATTCATCATCACACTCATGCACAAAACACATTGTTATAAAATATCATTTCATCCAAGAACATGTAGAAGCAGCTGATGTTGTTTTCGAACACCTTCCTACTGCGGACATGCCCACAGACATACTCACGAAAGGATTGGCTTGCCCGAAACATTGGAAGTTCATAGGATTATTTGGGATTAAAAGGACACAATGACAACAAATAAACTCGTACTCATTGAGGGGGTGTGTTAAATTTACTCCAGCACCCACAGTGGACACATGTGGATGCTTACCTAAACCCCTTCATTCGGTAGCTATCCTAAAGCTCCTGAATGAAGAGACTAAGACAAGTCTAGCTTCTAATAAGGATCACATGCATGTTGAGCAGGTGGGGCGGGATGGCATGTGTGCAAGTTGAGCAGGTGGGGTGGGACAGCATGCAGGCGAGGCTTCTCCCACATGTGGCACCAACAGCGATGGGCAACACACTGGGCCCTGCACGCTTCTGGTGCAGTGATCCAAACCTGCTGACACTCAGTGCCCATGGCTGCTAGTGGATGGGGAAGAATGGCAGGACAATGGGTGGGCCTCCTGTTTTTGCAGCATGCTGTTGGTTTACTTTCGGAAATGGAGCCAAAAGACAGTGGGTAGTGGTGTCATCATTGCACGGCTACTTACACTGGTGTTCAGCTCAGTGCACTTTGCTATCAGCAGCAACAAAGGGAGAACAAAGATGAAGATGAGGACGTAGCAGTGATGAAGATGATCACATAATAAGATGACCTAAGCGTAGGCAAGATACAACGGCAAATGTCATGTAATTGACAAAGCTGGCCTTGACGTAGATATAGAAGTAGTAGACATAGTAGTAGACTTAGACTTGAGACTTAGATGAGTGAATCCAACTGAAAAAGGTGAATTGGGGTACATTAAGGCGAAACAGGCCTTATGTACATGAGCAGAACAACAAACAATGTGAGTATGCCATACAATGATGTCGTCAACAGCAGACAGGAAAAATGACTAACAGCAAGAGACAGAAAACCAAAATAAAAAGGTGGTTTGTAATTGTAAGAAACTTAAATGGTTTCACACAAACAGACTGAGCCAAATTATGTATTGGTGTCTGTGATGCATGTGGTTACAAGTAAAATTTAGTTGATTATCTAAGTACTTGTGGACAACTGTATAGTTGTCCACTATCTACAAGCACCCCTAGTGGGCAGCTTATATAATACAACCCATAAGTCACTCTGGTGACTTATATACCTTAGATAGTAGCATATATGCTACTATAAGAATCTACATTCTTACACTCTCCGCACAGACTGAACCTCAGGAGGTTCAGGCAACTTTATGCTGATGGAGGATCAGCATATACTGGTGCTGGTGCAGTTGAAGACGACTGTGTGGCTACTTCAACGGTATTGTTGTAGTAGATGGAGTCAGCTGGGTCGACTTCCATCAGGTTATTATCTGCTGCAATAGCAGAGGCAGGTAGGGGAGCAGGTGGAGAAGAAGGTTCCATTGATGGCACGTCTGTACGTGCCTTTGAGCAGGGAGGCTCTCCACCCCACCCATCAAGCGACCAATCATTGTCAGACACAGTAGGTGCTCCCCAGAATCCTGGGGGACACACAGGCATAGGTATCTGAAGGCCGTTGAATGGCTGGCCTTCACGGGTGTTGAGTACCCGTTGCGCTGTTTTGTTATAGCGGATCTTACTGTGCTTGCGCACGAAATAGGGCTCTATATTTATTAGAGCCCTAGTGGGGTCTACTCCCACGTGGATACCTAGCCACTGGGCTAGTTTGTTGAGTGAAGTGCTCTCTGGAGAGTGTTTCCACTTGAACATCTTTTCAATGCTAGCGGACAGCAGTGACGGTAAGTCTTGCTGCCAGTACGTGTCAGCAAGGTCTGCCCACTGGCCACGGACTGTGAACAGTTCTGTGAGTTTTTGAAGAAAGACTAAACTGCCTTTCTTTGGCTTAATTAGTTTAAGCCAGACCCACACGTCAACATCCTCTAGTTGGAGGGTGTTATCTCCATTCCCACGGATAGCAGGCGATACTCCCTCTGGGGAGTATTCAAGAGTGCACAACACATCCCAAAGATTGGGAGGTGTCTTGTGCATGATCTCGAATGCTGGTGTTTGAGTAGCCAAACGTCGCTCACGGTCAGCATGCTTGATGATGGCATGCTGTGCAGTGCTGCGTGACAGGGCAAATGTCACACACGCTAGTGTGAGTTGCTCAACAAACCTAGGTTCATTGATAAGGCACGTGTCGACCCACTCTGTGGGTCAATGACTCATTGTTACTGCCGCCGAGGGGTGTGGTGCCCAATGGGTGGGGCAAGAATCCCATCTGCATTGCAGGCAGGTTGCCTATGGCATGGGTGATGTGGGTGTTCAATGCCACAGGGTACGGCGCTGCAAGTGCTCGCTGTTTGGACATGGTCTTACAACCAGATCATGTTGGTCCTACCAGTGAGGCACTGGTTGTAGTAGACAGACTCATTGAGTCCATCATCAAATCTGGAAATGAAGTCAGATCAATTATAGTCAGTTCTGATGGCATTGACTTCATGGCGGATATTTTATCTTTCATCTCACAATTTCACTGTCTCTCCTTATTGAGAGCACCATGCAAGTTATCAAGCTCTGCTGGGAGCTTGCATGTCTCCTCTTTGTAAGAGGATACCACGTCCTTTACGAAAGGATGTGCCATTTCTGCTAGTACAGGTAGCCAGACCACCTTTAATGCATGTTCAATGTAGGGCATTTGAGGATTGATAAGCTGCAATTCTGCGGCTTGCAGCAAATGCTGCATGTATGCATTGCACTCTGGGAAGGAGTCGCAATGGACAATAGCTATGGCATCCTTGATGCCATGCACCATCCAGCTTTGCTCCTTTCGGAGCATAGCAAATTGTTTAGAGGCACTAGGTAGTGCCTCTGCTGAGGAATGTGGATGGGACACTTCAGCGTCCATGTGAACTCGCAGTTCCACTCGCACTGGTGCAGGTGTGGTAGTGGGTGGTAAAAAACCTTGAAGCAGCGATAAAATTGTCACTTAAATTCAAGGTGAGTGCACCTGTTGTGTCATGTGATCCATTGACGTGATGGCATCGTGAATCGCCAACACAAACTATGTTTGTGTCGAGTCCTTTTGTTACTCCTTGTCATTATTGTGCCTATAAGGCACGATTAGGAAGCTCTTGCGGCTTCCTAACTCCCCTCAGCTCTAGATAAGCATCTAGCACTTCTAACTCTCTGAATACAGAGAGTGGCTCCCAGGTGACATCTCCCAATGTCCACCACACTTGTAACTCCAACTTGGAGTCACTAGTCCAGCGATGAGCAAGGATCTCATCCACGAACCATTCTGGTTCATTTTGTTTCCCAAAGTCGTGAATATAATTTATGTCACAACGAGGGAATCGTTCATTGGCATTGGGTATATGTGGTCTGATTAGACTCACATGAAACTTTGGAAATATCCTCTGAGCCGTGAGCTCTGGAGGTAACTCAAGTTTCACATTGGAGGTGGAGTTGTCCACCTCTACAACTTGATATGGCCCGATATAATTGGGCACTAGCTTCTTGGCCCATCCTTTAGGTAAGGACAGGTTCTTCATAGACAGATAAACTAGCTGTCCAACCTTGTACATCGTTCCCTGACGGCATCTGATATTTGCAGTGTCTGTCTGCTGTGCTCAACTCACAACGATTGCATCATGAGCATCAATCAGGTTCCACAACGCTTGTTGTGTGAACTGCCATACTCCTCTATAGGTAGTATCCACTGATAATACAGGGCAAGTATCCACCATTCAGTTCAAACAGTGCGTATCTTGTGGTCACACTGACTGAGCTGTTCAGTGTAAATTCTACCATCAGACATTTCTCAGCCCAATCCTTCTGATCACTCTGCACTACAGTGCAGAGTATTTGCCCTACAGAATGATTTGCTTGTTCTGTTGCTCCATCTGTCTGCAGGTGGAATGCTGTGGACATGAGCAATTTTGTGCCCATTATTTGCTGCAATTCCCTCCAGAATATGGAGGTGAATTTGGAGTTGCGATCTAATATGATCAACTCAGGTACTCCATGCAAGTGTACTATCTCTTTGAGGTATAACCATGTGACTTGTCGCGCAGTCACTCTCGTCGTAGTTGGCACTAAATGCACCATAGACGTAAGTCTGTCGATTACGACTAATAAGTAGTCGTGACCCTTCAATTCTGGCAATGGACCCACAAAGTCCATTCTGATAGACTGCCATGGTCTATCAGGTATCAGCAGGGTATGCAACAACCCTGCTGGTCATCTATTGTCCTTCTTTGCAGCCTGACAGGCTCCACAGGATCCACAGAACAACTCTATGTTGGCTGCCATTCCCAACCACCAGTACGATCATCTGATGGACTTGTCAGTTTTGAATTGTCCAAAATGACCAACTACTCCATGTGCATGATCAATAATTATCTCAACCATTCTCCTCCCCTTGGTAAAAACTTCCTGGGGAAGACACATGATGTCTTTGTTGAACTGGTTCTTTGTCAAAACCAGTCTGTTTCTCACCCTGAATCCTGGGTGAGCTTCAGGATTTGCCAATACTTTCTTGAGTATTGGATCTGTCCTGTAGCCATTGGCTATGGCTTGTTTCAGGTCAAACTCGTGTTCTATGCATGAGCATAGACTCTCTGAGTCCACACCAGATGCTGTAGCTAGTACATCATCATCCTCATTACCTTCTGTGGGACTTCCCCTGATTGCTTCATTTGCTGTGCGTCAATGACATGCTGCTCTGTCGCATCTTGTAATCACTGCGACCATCACACTGCAGCCATTCATATTTCTACAAATTGATCCATTGGGAGAAACTCTCCTTCTGGATCTAGCCGCACATCTGCATCAACATATTCTTCCACAGGGTGACTTTGACCCTGCTTATCATTCTCATAGTAGCACAACAGACAGTCAGCTACCTTGTTCTCCACCCCCAGTACATGTACGGTGGTATAATTGAATCTGGAGAGAAATTCCCACCAGTGCACCTGTCTGTCAGACAGATGCTGTTGTGTCTCAAAACACTCGAGACCTTTGTTATCTGTCACCAGTGTGAACTGGTGACCTAGAAGTGTATCCTCCCACTTCATTAGTGCTTCTAGGATAGCAATTGTCTCGTGCTCATGCATTTTGTAATGCTGTTGCGTGGGACTGAATTTCTTCCTGCTGGACAACAAGTCATCCAGTCTGGACCTTGTCCATAAACTGCTCTGACTCCAGATTTGGAACCGTCTGTCACAACCCAAATGCATTCTGAACTAGTGTGGTTTATAGACTTCACCAGTCTGTAACAGTATATACAAGCTACCACTCTTGATTTCTACAATGTCTTCCAACACCCAAATCTGAACACCCAAACATGACAACACTGACAGACCTACTGACAATATCATCAACCTGTCAAGTGTTCACAAGTATTTCAGTGACTTGTTATGAACTAGATTTCTTCTCGTCGGATGTCGAGATTTGTCAGAATGTCGGAGTTCAGATTTTGCAGTCGGGAATCGGAATGTACGGATGTTGGCTTCAACTTATAGGTTGCGCCCTCTTGGATCCTTCGTGTCCTGGTATTTTGGAAGGTCAGGATGTCAGAGGAGTCGGACAAGATCAGAGGGTTGGATAAGACTTAGAGGTGGAAGTGAGAAGTTTTCGAGTCAAGGTGGTCAATATTTGAACTGATTAACAAGTACATGGAGGAGTCGTATATAACAAATGGATACGGTCCGAATCGGAAAGTAATGAATACAGAAATCCGAAATGGAGCGAATGTGGGATCGGAGTAGAAGTAAATATGGACATAAGACCGAAGATGGGATTTTGATAAGAGATAATGAAATATAGGTGAGGCGGGGATAAGTAGAAAGGGGTGGAGGAAATTGGAAATACGAATTGGAATATATCGGAGAAAAGCAGAAAAGCTGGGAATGAATCTGGGTTCTAACAGTATCTCCTCTTTAAGGCCAAGCCCTCAAGGCCTAAGATCAGTGTGGGAGGTTTGGTTTGGTTATTAAGCGAAACCCCTAATGTGATATATAAGAGTGATGGATGGGGTTCAACTTATCAGTTCCCTGATCTCTTATCCCTACTCTCTTCTGAGCTAAATGTCAATGCCACCGATTATCTCGCTTGAGGACCTGATTTCTGAAGATGATTTGGGGTCAGGGACCGATTTAGAGGCACAGATTTGTGATATTTTGGCATTGCAAAAGAAGTGGCAAAGAAATTGGAGCGGAGAAGGTCAGAGCGGAAAAAGGTGGAAAAGGAGGAGAGGGAGGCCGATAAGAAATCGGAGGAGAAATCTCAGGGAAGGAAAAGCAATGTGGTGGATAGAACCATTGCCCATAGGAGGGTTCATGAATCTGCGATTAATCGGGTCAGACACAAACAGTATTGTTATGCGGGGTGTCGGGTTTGGGATATGTTTTGTTCACCAATAGTGGAAGGAGCAGATGGGACATGTGATGAATGCACAAAGGATGAGAGGATGTGCCATCAACTGGGAATGTCAGGATTTGTGGAAGAAGTCGCAAAGGGCGTGGATATGGGTGAGGGAGGAACAGCAGAGTTGCTGGTGAAGGAATTCTGAGAGTTGTGGAAATCCGTCGATTGTCACGCAAGTTCCATGCGGACACATTCCGAGGAGACGCGGATTCTGATCTCATGGGTACAGAGGATGGTTCAGCACCAGGAGCGGGAATTAGAAGTGAGGATGGAGGAAATGGAAAGGGATGAAATGTGGGAAATGGAATCAGAAAATTGAATCGGAAATAAGCAGAAAAGCGAAGCAGAATTTCTTGGAACAGGTGGAGAATGTAATTAGAGACATGAACATGGAAAATATTGGAAAAATCGGAAAAGGAAAAGGAAAAGGAAAAGTTAAGGAAGAATTGGACCGGGTTTATCGGGATATTTGTTATGAAAGTCTTCAACAATTTCCGAGGTGTGGCCTAATTCCGTAGCGGGAATCCATGAGGTTTCCCCATCGGTGCCTTGATAACCCATCCAGCGTACCAAGTATTGTAACTTGCAACGTCGGCGATTGTCTAACTTGGAATCCAGAATTTTGTCGATTTCGTATTCAGGTTCACCTTCGATAATAACTGGCGGAGGCAGAGGCTGTATTCAGTTGGGGATTTCATTCGGAGTTGCAGGTTCTAGCATGGAGACGTGAAAAGATGGGTGAACAGCATGCATACTGTCAGGTAATCAGAGAATAAAGGCTCAATTACTGGTACCTGCAGGTGCGATGAGATCAAAAGGTCCGAGGTATTTTTCGGTGAGTTTCTTTGAAGGTCAGGTTGTGCGAAAAAATTTGGCTTTGATGAAGACTTCGTCGCCTACATTGAAGTCCGGAGCTGGAGAACATTTCTTGTTCATGGGTTCCTCATATTGGGATTGCATGCTGGAAATTCTCTTTCGGAGTTCCTGGTGGAGCTCATCTAAGTTGACTGCGAAATCTTTCGCACGGGATGAGACGAGATCGCATTCAGGATGGACAGAAATGTTGGGATTGTAACCTTTGTTAGCGAAGAAGGGGGAGACTGCTGTTGTCATGTTTGGAGCATTGTTATAGGCGAATTCTGTGATTGGAAGAAGTTCAGCCCAATTGTCTTGTTGATAGTTACAATAAATGCGAAGGTATTGCTCAAGAGTCTGATTCATTTATTTGGTTTGTCCGTCGCCTTCGGGGTGATATCGAGAAGTGAAATGGAGGTTCATGTCTAGTGCCTTTCCGAGTGTGCGGAAAAAGGAAGACACGAATTCAGAACCTCAGTTGGAGGTAATGTGCGCCGGAACACCATGTTTGGAGAAGACATGAAGAACGAAAAGCTGAGCGAGCATCGGAGAAGTGATCACCGTGACTGTTGGAATGAATATCACTTGTTTCGTGAGTCTGTCAATGATAACAAGGATGCTGTCAAAACCTGATGAAAGCGGGAGCAGCTCAGTGAAATCCAAGGATATGGAATTCCATGGTCTTGGCAGAATTGGTAAATCCTGAAGGAATCCATAAGGCTGGTGTCATTGGGATTTGATCGCATACATGTTGTACAGGATTTGACATAAGAGATAACAAAGTCGTGGAGTTTCAGCCATGTATATTCACGTCAGATGTTGCTGAGTGTCTTGTTTTGTCTGAGATGTCTGGAGATTTGGTGATCGTGCAGATATTGTAGAACATGGAGTTGGAGGTCATTGACATTGGGAACATAGATTTGGTTGTCAAGTTGGCGGAGTCCTTGAAGATCAACTGACCATAGGGGTGCCGGGGGATTTGCAGGATAGTCGGAAACTGCGGGATCGGAGGAGATGGATTGTCTGATTTCTTTGTGAAGTTTCTCAAAATCCATGATGGTAACTGCATGGAGGATTGTGACGTTAATGGATGTGGCTCGGAGGGATGATGAGAGCTGTTCGTGAGTGAAAACCAGGCGAAAATTGTGCAGGTTGACACTGGCATAGTCGCTACTCCCCTCCTTAGGATAGACATCCCATCGTCTAGCTAAAGAGTTGGGTTTTGTTCCAAGTTTCCCAGGTCAGAATCAGATAATGAGGTTGAACTGACATAGGTACTCCGACCATCATACTTGTTGTCGGGTTAGAAGCTTGGTGGTGGTGAAATATTCGTGATCAGTTACAACATCAATGGTGGAACCGGAACCTTCGAGGTAGTGTCGCCAAATCTTGAAAGCTTCGAAAATAGCGAGTAATTCCTTGTCGTGAACATTGTAGTTTAATTCTGGGGTGGTGAAAGTTCTGGAATGAAAAGCTACAGGGTGAATTTCACCATCTTCCAGAGAAATGATAGAGAGGATTGCCGCTAGGGCATAGTCCGAAGTGTCAGTTTCCACAATGAGTTGACAATCGGGAATCCAGTGCTTAAGGATTGGAGCTGTGGTGAAGGCTTTCTTAAGTGTTTCGAACGATTTCTGACACTCATCAGAGAAGTTCCACTTTACGGATTTCCAAGTGAGTCAGGTAAGTGGAATTGTGATGTGGGAGTAATTATGAATGAAGCATCGGTAAAAGTTCACAAAGCCTAGGAAGGATTTACTTTTCAGGGTTCGGGCCATTCTTGGATTACTTTGATTTTATCGTCTGCCATTGAAAGTCCTTCCAGAGAGAGGATGTATCCGAGATATTCCACCGTTGTCTTGTGGAAGTTGCATTTGTCAGATCTTGCATAAAGTCAATTTTTTGGAGACGTCGGAGGACTTTGTGGACATGTTCACCATGTTCTTCCAGGTTGTTGGAGTAAACTAAGATGTCGTCCAAATAGATGAGGACTGAAATGTCAAGCATGTCGCTGAATATGTCATTCACGAATCGCTGAAAAGCAGCTGGTGCGTTAGTGAGACCGAAGGCCATAACACGCCATTCAAAGGAACCGTATTGAGTCCTGAAGGTGGTTTTCCACTTGTCACCCTCTCTAATGTGGACTAAATGGTAAGCATGTCAGAGATCAATTTTGCTGTAAGTCCGTGCTTTTTTGGGGCTTTCCAGAAGGTCGGAAAGTCAGGGAAGCGGATATCAGTCTTTTTTTGTGATCTTGTTGAGACCGCAGAAGTTCATACAAAGTCAGAGTCTGCCTAATTTCTTCTTCGAGAATAGTACCAGAGCACCATGCGGAGAAAGTGAAGGGTGGATGAATCCTATGGCTAGTGCCTCATCAATGAACTTTCGGAGTGTTTCTAGCTCAACTGGAGATAGGGAATAAATGGTTCCCAAGGGGGGACTCTCTCCCTCTATCAGGTCAATCTTGAGATCTTACGGTCAATGATCAGTGAGAATTTCCACTTTCTTCTTGCTGAAGACATTGGAAAACTCATGATATTCCAATGGAACACCATTGAGATTGGCTGTCGGATCAGGATTCAGGGAAGCATCGATGATGGAAGTGGATCTTCCTTTTGGAAATACGCATAACTGAAAGATCTCCTCATTACCTAGTTTGCACGAGCGAGCGAACGCTGAAGCAGGGACTAGGTTGATAGGCGAGTCTTGTTCAGATGTTGGAGGGGCGTCCGCGCAATCAGATTTCGAGATTACGGAGACCGCAGAGGCGGATTTCACGAAGAGTCATATCAGAATTGAACCTTGTTGCTGGGGAATGTGGAACGATATACTGCTCAATACCCAGTCAATCAACGGATTGTAGCAGGTTCTACAAAACAGTGAGTGGAACTGGAATCCACGAGAGCTTGGAGATTAGTATTCGGAATAATGTCGGAAGTCAGTTGTATTGTAAGAGAATCAGATTTTGAAAGAGTGGAAGCGTTGAGTCGAACCTCGGAAAATGCACAGGTGGAATCAACGCAACTCTGGGTCTGTGCGGAGGGGTCAGAGCTGCTTATTATTTTTTTGAATCTGTAACGGCCGCAGGTTTGGCCTTGGACTCGGGTTCTATGAAATCGATAAAATAGTAGGACATAAATCTGATAAGAATGGTATTCGACATTATTTAGTAAAATGGAAAGGTTACCGACGTCCTTCATGGATTCCAAGGGAAGGTTTTAATAATACAGATTGCATAGATGAGTACTGGAAAAATGTGAAGGCTGGAACTATATAGAGGGTCATTTGGGGTCAGAAGGTTGTTCATAACTTTATCCAAATGTGCATTTAATTTATGATGTATTATAACCAACACATGTAAAAGCTATGTTTCTGAATATAGATGGACATTCCAAATGAAGTAGGATGTTTAGAAGTTCTACGTTTATGTTGTATTTAAATATCTGTTATGTACATTCAGGATTTTTTGGATGAGTCACTGGGGGCATGAGCATATTTTTAGTGTAAAAAATGTGATAAAAATGCTTTTCCCTTACAGATTATTCATTCACTGTTCTGGTTGAAAAATCTCCCAAAAATGCTGCTTTTTTATCAAGGTTTAGGACCTGAAAATCTGGTACATACTTCACATTTCTAGGCATGGGAAATGGATGTAAAATGTGAGAAATAATGAATTTACTCATTGATTTCATGCCACAAAAATGCAAGGACAATCTTGGTTTTCATTGACATTTTCAACAGAAAAGAACCAAAATTTATCCAAGATTTCATAGTAGAAAAAAGGTGAGAAAATTAGTAAAATATATGAGATTTTCATGAGATTTTTCAAAACTATTAGCCAATGAATAATCCAACATTTTTCTTTAGTTTTTGCAAGGAAAAACCTGATGGATAAATGTTTATCCAATGGATAATCATTCACCCATAGGCAATATATAACAAGTTTTTTGAACCAAAAAGGCAATGAAAAAGTCAATGGATGAGAGTTTATCCCTTGGATAATCATTCACCCATAGGCAATATATAACAAGTTTTCTGAACCGAAAAGGTAATGAAAAAGTCAATGGATAAGAGTTTTGGCAGAGTGGTGGCCACTGGGGACTGGGTGGAAGTCACTTGTCACTCCTCGCTCCTCACTCCAGTCACTTGTCACTCCAGTCACTTGTCACTCCTGCTCCTGTGTCACTCCAGCTCATCCCTCACTCCGCGCCTGTGCTGTCCCATCCACATTGGGCACTCCTTTGTTCACGTGACTCCTTTGTGCATGTGACTCTTATGTGCACGTGACTCATGTGTGCACAGAGGAGTCCCGTGCACACATGAGTCATGTGCACAAAGGAGTCACGTGAACAAAGGAGTGCCCAATGTGGATGGGACAGCACAGGCGTGGAGTGAGGGATGAGCTGGAGTGACACAGGAGCAGGAGTGACGAGTGACTGGAGTGAGGAGCGAGGAGTGACAAGTGACTTCCACCCAGTCCCCAGTGGCCACCACTCCGCCCTTGGCAGCCGCATGGACCATGTGTGGCACGTGGATCTTTCTTATGCTTAACGAAGTCACATGCACACAGGCGTGAGGGGCACAACGGGGTCATGTGCGTGAACGAGTCACGTGAACAAAGGAGACACGTGGACAAAGGAGTCACGTGCACACAGGAGTGACCGATGTGGATGGGACAGCACAGGTGCAGAGTGAGGAGTGAGCTGGAGTGACACAGGAGCAGGAGTGACGAGTGACTGGACTGAGGACTGAGGACTGACTGGAGTGAGGAGCAAGGAGTTGGGAGTGACTTCTTTGTGCACGTGACTTCGTTCTGCCCAACCAACCCTTCATGTGCCACACAAGTTCCACGCAGGCAGCAAGGGTGGAGTGGTGGCCACTGTGAACTGGGTGGAAGGCCTTCCTGACTCCTTGCTCCCTCCTCCAGTTACTCCTCAATCCTTCTCTTGTGTCACTCCCACTCACTCTCGACTCTGCACCTGTGGTGCCCAGATCCTCTGAGTGACCCTCACGTCTCGTGCAGCTGTGCAGCCCAGACCTCCAAAGTCATCACTCCCCATGGACATGACTCCTTTCTCTATTGCAGATCCTCCATCTGTCACATTTCCCCCATTGGGCCACCAAGCCTCCACCCCTGGCCACTTGTGTTGGGCCCTTGTCACCCATTGCTTCTCACTCCTCAATGTAGTTCCCATTGATGACTCTGTGCACCTTCTCCCCCCCCCCCCCCCACTCCCTGCAAGGGTGCCCCTGGTCACTTCAATCTGTTTTTGCTCCCAGGGACTCTGATCAATACTTCATCCTGGGCATCTCCATCCCCCACCCTGCTCACTGTGTTCGTCTAGTCACTCATCCCTCCCATTCACTGCAGGCTCCTTGTTACTCACTCCTCAGGCTGCTCACTCCTTTCTCTTAGCTCCTGGTTCTGATTTGTGTTCATGCATCCCCATCCCTGTTTATACTTGTCAAGCCTTGAGCCTGGTCACTCTGATCACTACTTGCCCCCAGTCACTTCAGTCACTCCTTCCTACCA
This sequence comes from Ramaria rubella, assembly GCA_015039355.1. NCBI lineage: Eukaryota > Fungi > Basidiomycota > Agaricomycetes > Gomphales > Gomphaceae > Ramaria > Ramaria rubella. Next base: position 32,117 of record MU134624.1, read on the forward strand.
GTCACTCCATTCACTACTTGCCACTTGTCACTCCAGTCACTACTTGTCCCTCCCATCACTCCTTGCTCTCAGTCACTCCTTGCTCCTCGCTTCTTGCCCCTGTTCACTCCTAACTCCTAGCTCTTGGTTCTGATTGGTGTTCACAACTCCCTGCTCTTGGTCATGATTCCTTCACATCGCTCCAATTTGCCCCGATTTGTTCCAATATGCTCAGATTTGTTCCAACTCTCTGATTCACTCTGGTTCGTTCCGCTTGGCTCCACTTCACTCTGATTCATTCCGATTCATTCCGATTCACTCTGATTCATTCCGATTCACTCTGATTCATTCTGATTCATTCTGATTCAGTCCGATTCACACATTCCTAAGATTTTCCTGACCCAGAAAAACTTGACTTAATTTTCTGACATTCTTTTAGTCTTAGACCCATTTGCTGCTTGGGGAAAATGCAGAAATACATACAATTTTCCATTCAGTTTTCCTGTCTAGAAAATCTAGAGAAACATCTGTGTTCTCATGTGAGTTTCATGGTGATTTTGTCCACCCAGAAAATCATAGATTTCCTTGGCATTCCCCATATCAGGGAATGCCAGGAAATTCCTACTTTTTCTGTTGATTTTAATGATGCAATTCCTAGGGATTTCTGAAAATTTGATGGGCGCAGAAAATCTTCGGAAAACCATCAGTCTGCCAAGAATTTGACTAATCAGAAAAGCTTTGTCATACCCATGATTTTCCCATGTTTTTACTGAATGTTGTCCCGAGAAATTCCAAGAGATCTTCTGAAAGTTTCCCAGAGCCAGAATATCCTTGGCAAATATGAGATTTTCACTTAATTTTCGTGTTCAGAAAATCATTGGCAAACCCAACCATTTCTCAACATTTTCCTCATGGTTTTCCCATCTGGAAAATTTTTCCCTGCCTCTAGTGTTCATGTGCAACTTTACCGCAAATTTTTGAACGTTTCCAAAATTTCTTACCTTTCTGGCGCCAAATTCCCACGGCCTTTTTAGAGGTCTGTTGCATCTTTAAACTTACTTTTAGTTACAGATTGTATTCCGATAGTTGTTATTAGTTAGAGTTATTTTTTGTAGTATTTTTATATGTGATAATATGGTGGTCTTTTGGATTTTCAAATCGACCTTCGGCTATTCCACATGGCACCAAATTTTGTGGCCCATATGCACCCATAATATACACTTTTCAGTTGACGGTTTGTATTTTATGATTGTGTAGTAGGCAGTAAACCAAAGTAGCTTTAACTATTTGATATATTGGCATTTATTCACCTTTGGTTTAATCATTGGGATAGTCGGTCTATTGGTTTCAGTCAAGTAGTCGTTCTTTATGCTCCTTTTCTTGTATAGGACTGATAATTTTGTCAAAGCCAATGTCTTCTTCATTCTTTAACCTGCCTGAATTATACTTATTTCTTTGATAGTTTTAAACATGGTTTATATATATATATATATATTTTACATGGATTACTGTGTTTCCAATATCCTCCTAAACATCTTCATCCTCAATTACTTTATTATTATTGAGAGCATCCACCATGTGAATGTGGTATGTAGGCTCATATTTTGAATGCAGGATGAGTGTTGTGGAACACAAGTAAAGATGGAGGGGACAACAGACAGTGTGGCAGTGCACCCTGTGCATGTCAGTTGGGAATGGCTATTGAAAGTCAAGCCATAGTCCTTCCTGATCATGATGGAGGATCGGTTCACTGGATGTAGGTCATTTCACTCAGTCACCCAGCATGTTCAGTGTGACCATAAGTACTCACAACGATGATGGTTGTTCTGACTAACGTGTCTGACATCAAGATAGTGTCAAGTATGGTGTTTAAGAGGGTCAGGTGGAGTGATGTTGTGAGCAAATGTGCTATGTAAACAAAGGTCGAACATACTTCAGGGTTCAAACAGCATCTTTGCACAATGAGAGTGCTGTTCCATACAAATAAACCATTTGGTTGTACCTGATGCACAACAATATGGCCTTGGAACCAAGTCAGGGGAGGGAAAACTTCTGTGATGGATATACACAATAAAATGGTTGCATAACTTGCATTCTCCTATTGCTCTGTTGACATAGTCAAACAGAACATCTAATCTACCAACAATTGACACAGTCAAACAGGTGGATGTAAGTGATAAGGGAGCTGAGTCAGCCAAGTCACATGACTTTGGGTACTGGGTACTTACTGGATATGGCAGGTGCCTTAGAGGTCAGACCGTTGTAGGTGATGGGTGCCTTATGACGTAGTGAGGTGCGACATTTCCGTGGGAAGTCACACTTCAGTACATCACAGGCACATGGCACCGCTCAATGCAGCATCTGCCAAGGTCAACTCGGCAACATGCATGGAGGGGTCTAGGAGGATAGTGGGGGTGTGCAGAAAGTGCAGAGGGGGACAGGAGGGTGGCAGGGTTGCACAGAGGCACGGATGGCGTAGAGCGGGGGCCAGAAGGGCGTCAGGGGTGTTGAGAGAGCAGTGGGGGTGCTGAGAGGGTGGTGGGGGCACACAGAAGTGCGCATGGCACAGAGTGGGGGATAGGAGGGCGTTGGGGGTGCTGAGAGTAGCACCATGGTGCGTGATGCAGTGGCATGAAGCTGGGGGGTGGTGCGGCCATGTGTGTGTGGCTGCAGGTGGGAGGGGTGGGGTGTCGTGTGATGGCAACGTGGGGGTGTGTGCGTGCATGAGGACACGTGCGGGGGTTTGTTGCTGGCTGTGGACATCGTGCAATGGCAATGTGGGGGTGTGTGCGTGCATGAGGACACGTGCGGGGGTTTGTTGCTGGCTGTGGACACCCCCTGGAACATAGGAGGGTGTAGGAGCACATGGGCGAGGGCATGAGGCCATTGAGAGTATGGTCACGGGTGTGGTGGGTTGGCGGCGGCAGTGGATGTGTTGGTGCGAAGGGTGTGGGTGTGCACGTCCGTACAAGTGCAAATGGGTGTGCATACGTATGGGTGTGCGAATGTGATGCCTGGGATGACCAGGCCAGGCGAATGGAGGATGGATGTGCGGATGCGGGCACGGGCATTATCAAGTGGCGATGGCTGCGACTGGGGGTGTGGCTCAAGTGCTGGCTTGGTGGTCGCATCAAATGGATGAGGGGTCAGGTGGGGCAGGCTCAGCTGCACATGGTGTTGAACGTGCATTCACGTGCTCTGCGTCTGGCTCCTGCTTCATTGCTGGTGCAGGCGCAGCTGCAGCTGCAGGCGGTGGGGGTGGTGGGGTGCTGCAGGAGGGCGGCAGGAGGCGGCCCTAGGGCCATGGATGCGTGTCTGTGGCGGTTCGCACTACAGAACCACACCAGAGAAGGGGTATGTACCGACATAGGTTCCCCATCCCCGGTGTGTCTGCCATGGTGGTGGGACATCATAGAGGGCCATCCAGGCCTGGATGACACCTTTCAGTCATGTGCCACCGCTGGGGTGCGCAGATGTCACGGCGTGCAGCGGCATGGCTTATGCGCAGTCCCTGAATCCTAGGGGACTTGTTGAGGGTCCCCTGGTGTTGATAAGGGTCCTGTGTGGCTCGTGTCCGATGGGTTGGTCAATGCAGACTTCGTGGTGTTGTCAATGGGAGCAAGAATGTCACTGGCAGCCAAACTCATGATGAAAAGGCCAGCTGTAAAGTCTATTGGTTGGGGTTCTAAAGAAAATGGAGCTGTGGTTCATATCCACATAGAATTCACAAGCCACACACACTCACCAACTGCAAGGGGCGAAGTTCAGTGAGTGATAAGCAGTAAGAATGAATGAAGCTTTACCAGTACTCATAATCATTGAGACATTTTCCCATGCTTGAAGGTCTTGCAACTCTTTTGCCTTTTGCCGAACATCAGCCAGGGTGCCCAGTGTAAGTGAGAGCTGCTTGCCCATGTCACAAACTAACGCTGCGACATTCTCAGCAAAATCAGCCATGGAGATTGTGACCTTTGTGAGTTTCGATCAGGGTGTGTGAGAGATTTCATCAGGAATTATGATGATGTACCGTTCCGCTGCTTTGATACCACATTAATCAGCCCGACAAGTCTGCGCAGCTGGAGCCTGAGGGTCTAGGCCGTCAAGATAAGCCCTTTTATCGCTGCCACCCCACCCAGAAAATTAGTCCATCACCAGGTCGGACCGTTGTGGGCAGTTGGTGCCTTATGACGTAGTGAGGTGCGACATTTCCGTGGGAAGTCGCACTTGACTACGTCACAGGCACATATTTACTGCTGGCGCTTTCGAAGCTGGGTGTGACTTGGATTAATGAGAGATATACAGAACACTTGATTGGGGCCAGGGTTGGTAGCAGAATACTAAGAAAGTGATGAGGATGAGTGCCTGTAAAACAACCGTTGCAAGGTCGAGAGAAGCTGTGCTTGCCCTAGGTTCCCCAGCAGACCTCTTTGACTGCATTTGACACATGGCGTTTGTAATGAAATGTGATGGTGGCAGTCGTGGTTCTTGAGCGGTGCTGTCCAAGAAAATGTTGAGGTGTAGGCGCTGTATGTCCTAGGTACACTGTACCATAAGGATGTTCTCCAGTGCTGTGTAATCGGGCACTAGAACAAAAAGAAAATTCAACTCAGTGTTTGACTGGAAAAGGCTGTACTGGCATACCTATTTCTGACAGCGAGTGGATTGCTATTGCCAGCACCAAGCAATACGGAAGGATGGTCATTATGGTGAGCTTGTAACGGCTCCCCGATGTCCTTGAGTGATGAAGGGAACTTGAAGTGATATCACTGCTTTGCAGAACAATTGAGTCTGTGAAAGTGTCATCAACGAAAGATAAAGGAGAGTCCGAAAGCGAATGCTTACTGTATGTAGTTGTGTGATTCCTCTCACTGCTCCATTGACATAGTCAAACCGAGTAGGTGAATGCGAAGTACCAACTGTTGACATAGTCAAACAGCTGGACGAAACACTTTAAGTAGAGGAAGGTAGTGGTGTCACGGCGGATATGAGATACGAGTCACATGACTTACTTTGTTTCCAGCTCTCCCCTCCTGTTGCTTCCCATCTCAACCCACGTCTATCTTTCCTCTCCATCGCCCAGCATCGATCAATTCAAAGGGGAGATGCCCTGTGCTGAGACTTGACTTGCACGCGTGGTTCTGAACCCAAACTGTAGGTACAACCTCTCTGTCCATTTTGTTCACGTGACTTAACATCACTCTGTAGTCTTCAAGCGGTTTCGGAGGGTCAGCACGGCTCGAGATGTTGACAGCGGTACTTACCAGGTAAGTCTCCATTGCATTATGCTTCTGCTTGCTTGAACTGAGTTTCGTATTTTCAGTCTGAGTTTGCATCCTGCCTCTGCACGTGCCCCTGCACTGGCAGTGCTGTGCTCTTCCTTGAGCGTGCGGAATGCAAGTTACCATCCTGGATGCACATCCTGAGGTCAGTCACGTTCTGTCATTTCAAAGACCATACTGCTGACCTTGTTTTTCATATTCCAACGTGTTCCTTCGTGTATTCGTCTCTAAGCCGCACATGGCCCTTCATCTCCGATGTGCTTTAGTCCAACGGTTGTACTCACCTGGTTTGTCTATTTCGGACTTCTGTGGTGTTCTGCATTTGGCACCGATGGATGACTAGTTTGAATGCGACGGTGTGTAGGTGGCGAAAGAGTAGCACCGAGTTCAGTCAGCACGGACTGGGGAGTGGTGCAGGGAGTTTGCAAAAAGGGGGATGAAGGAATGACGAGAAAGGGAAATTCTGGCAGTTTGATTTTCTGACTCAAAAAAGTTCTCTATGTACATGTTCTCATGCGTACGGAACAGATGCACTGGAGGACTCACCAATAACCCAACTCCCTCGGGGGAAGACACACACCGCTCCTCATCGGTGTCGATCACCACCTCCCCTCCCTCCTCGCTCTCGTACACCGCTGGCTCTCTGCCGCCATATCCCGACACGCTGATCGTCCATGTCCGTGTCCATGTCTGGGCGAGGATGTGCGAGATGTGTGCCGGGATGCGCGTGGCGGGTGTCACGAATATGTGGGAGAGCACCCGAGGTGCTGCCGTGTGTTGAAGATGAGGGGGACAGCAGCGAGGGAGTGCCTGCCCACTTGCGTCACACGTGGGTGTACGTGCTGGTGGTGGCGGGATCGCGACGCCAATGGCAGGCGAGTGCGAGCCAGATGGCAGACTGCGTGGCGAGTCCATCGACTCCTTGTTGGATGTTGGTGAGCCAGAGGGAGTCGAGTGCAAGTGCAAGCGAGTGCCAAGGCTGCGACTCGATGGCGTCGATCTCGTGTGAGCACGCCGGCAACTCGATGGCGTGGAGCACGCACTCGGTCGGAACGCGAACGGGCAGGTGGTGAAACTGGGCGGGATCAGGCAGCCGAGTGACAGTTAACATGGATTCGGACGTGCGGCAGGCGGAAGCTGAGGGGGACAGCTTGTCGTTCTCTTTTCGCCGTCTTCCTCACCGTCTTCCTGTGATTAATATTATTAGTATTTTGACAATATGTATAATCTGCTAATATATACCGCCAGAACCGTCTCCAAAAAATTCCACTAAATAGTAAATACGCACCATCATCCTCAACATCTTCTTCGGGACCATCATCATATTCAATGTCTTCCGGTGTGTCAGCTGGATCGCAGACCGAGCGCCAGAATCCCCATGGGCTCCCAGATCTTCGTGATCTTCAACCCGAGTCAGAATCAAGAAAGCAACGTCTCAAATTTACATACGCCAGAT
>MU134624.1:47596-70617 GCA_015039355.1 Ramaria rubella
ATTTAATTCTCCAACCTCTGACTCAGATTTTCCGATTCCGACTATTCAAGATGCAACACAGTCGCTCCAATCTAACATCTAGTCACCAATATCAAATTCCATGTCATGGGACAATCACCGGCAAACCACCTTCGGAACTCGTAACGAACTTCCTCAAAAGCCATTGTTAAACCCCTTCCTTCCATGAATGCAGCATCCATACATTTTCCAACCTACGTTGTCCGATCGATTCAGACCTCTTCAAACCATTAGGACAATACCCGTCCCTTCTTCAACAATGTTCTAGACCGAATATCAAGTACCTTCACCAGCTCTTCTTACACCTTTTTCCTTTTCCATACGCTTCTTCCTTTCACCCCGAACAATGTTTTTCATTCCCAAAACCTCCTTATTTCCAAACTTCGACTCTCTTCTTCCTTTGACCCCTTTCCCAAAGAATCCTGATAAATCCTTCAAATTTCAAACCTTCCAACATTCTCCGAATTTCTCAGTAATCTGTGATTACAACAATTCAATGGGACAACAATAAGACCACTTTATCTAGGAATTTCCAAGAAAAACCCTTACTTCCTGGAAAACCTGAAAATCCTGTGGACCTCCGATACTCCGACACCTTGTCCACTCCTTCCCGATGTTCAATGTAGATGATGGGACGTCTACCTTGAAAGGGGAGTAGCCACCATATTGATAACAATCTTCCAATCACCCTTCCTCTATTCCGACTCCTTCCCCTATTCTGACTTCCTCCGACAACTTCCAAAAACAACACTTCCACCCACATCTCATCCTTACACCATTTTACGTTTCACAAACCCTTCGACATCTATGCCTTTTCACATTTCAATATTTCCAGTTCTTCCAAACATCTTCACAATTTCTTACAAGACCAATCCCGATCCCAAGTCAGATCCCTGATTTTCCTCTGATTCCATGATACTCTGACCTCCGATATGCTTTAACTTAAAATCCTTGATTCACCTTTTCTATCTTTCCTATTTCTTTTCGCTTTTCCAATCACTTCATTCCTTCCAATTTTTGACACGACTTCATTGCTTAACTCACTATATTACTTCACTGAAATTTCTGAATTACTTTATGGTACTTTTTGTTTTGCGATTCATTTTGTCAATCCCTATCTACTGCATAGTTTCATCCTCTGGCCTACCAGCCTCCGCCTCAGCCCCTGCCATCTTTCCCACTTCCTCCTCAGCTGGCTTGTCCAAAGCCACATTTCCCGAATCCGCTGTTTTCTCGCAAATGTTCGCCTCAGGCTCCTTGGCCAATTCCTCCCCTACCAGAACCTCTTGCTCCAGTACCTCTGGAATCATCTTCCCCGGCACCTCTAGAATTTCGTTCTCCGGTTCCTTGGCAATTTTTGCCTTTTACGGAACCTCTTTCTCTGGTACCTCCGGAATGACATCAACATCCATTCCATCATTGTCCACTTCCTTCGCCTTGCCCTTCCCCTTTGCCAACTCCTTCTCCAGTTCAGGCTGTAGCCCGGCGATTCCCGCCTCATTCCCCGACCCGGCTTCTGACTCCAAGTCCCGTCGCGATGATGATGCTCCATGGTACACCTCCCACCGCTTTCTCTGGAACCTGTATTCAATCTCTGCAATCCTGTGTGACGTCTTCAACAGCTCATTGAACACCGCCATTCCCTCCACAGTGTACCGGAGCCACTTGGTCAGGCTGTGTATTGTCTTTTGGAGCCCGTGGACTTCCGCTGCGAGCCCCACATCCTCCGCCTCATCCTCCACGTCATCCTCCATCCCCTGCTCCCCGCCTTTACCCTTCCCCGAGACCGCCCTGACTTCACGCTCAGCAACCGCCTCCGCCCAATGCCTTGTTGTCGCCAGTCCTGGCCCCGCTTCCGCGTTCTCCGCCCGACCCTGCCTCTGCACCGACAATGACGATTTTCCTGCCATTTCCACCATGAAATCCACATTGCCTGGCTTAGTGCACTTTTTGCGGTCGTTCTGACATTGGACGCAAGCCCGCTTCTGTGATTTTCTGCCTTTCCACTCCTTGTCGATGCATTCCAAACCCCGCATCCAACAAAGGACACACCAATCATCATACTCATCGGCCTCTGACCATACCTCCTCGAGGCAATGTTTCCAGCCTGTCGCGTTTTCTGATGTACCTATCAGCAATCAGTCGCCTTTCCGTTTGTGATCGACCTTCTCCAGCTAGTCCAATTCTTCTGTCAAAATCAATCAATGGACACGAAGAACAACCACTTACCAACAATTTCTTGAGTCGGGCCTCCTCCTGCACCACTCACGTCGATTTGGCTTTCTGCCAATCCGCCTCCTCCTTCCGCTTCCTTCGGTTAGCTTCCTCCTTCTGTCACCAATCATTGTCCTCCTTCGCCCTCGCCCTCTGATCCCAATCCTCCTGCTCCTTCCGATCCCGCTCTTCTTTCTCCTTCTGATCCCACTCCCGCTTTTCCGCCGCTTCTCTCTCCCACTCTTCCCGCTTTGCCTTCACCCTTTCCCACATCCTCAACTCCAGCTCCACCTTTTTCCGCTCATATTCCTTCACTTTGGCGGCAAGTTCATCGCCAGAGCTGATGTCAATAACGAACCGGGCAGGAGATGATGACCTAGTACGCAATGGCATTTTTTGAGTGGTGGTGGTGGTGGGGGGTCAAAATGTTTTTGCGATTCCACAAACTGTTTTCTGCTATATATATCCAATCCAAGCTCTCAGCCTTTACGGATAACTGACACCCAAAGTTTCCATGACATTCAATAGCGTAATTGGCCTCGAGGGCTCGGCCGTAAAAGGGAGATACTGTTAGATCCCAGATCTGACTTCCGTTGTTCTGACGTTTTCTGCATTCCAATAAGCCCTTTCCGCTTATTTCTGATATCCCCCATTTATCATTCCCAGTCACAATCCTATTTTTATTTATCCCCGTACGTCTTATCTTGATCTCTGTACTTGCCCCAATTTCAGAACTCCGTATTGCACCCTTATCTTTCTGTTTCCTGATTTTGGAATTCCGCATGTTCCTTTAAATACACTTTCTTTCCTTAGCATATATATCTTTCTTTGTTGTTATATCTTTTTCGTTATACCTCATTATATCTTGTCACATCTTCGATACATCTCTATTACATCTTCATTGCACTTCACTATAACTTGTTAAAACTCGTTATCTCGCTACAACCCACGATATCTTTCTCATCCATAACAAGCCTTAAATCTTTCAGTCCTTATTCCGATTTTCTCTGATTATTCTGACTACTCCAATTCCGACACTCTCAACGTTTTGAAATCCATTCTTTGATTACACTCGCTTTCCCATAAAGCCAAAAACCCTTGCTCAATATTTGTTTATCGTCAACCCTACCCCCCCGCATTTCAATCATTCCGATTCCAAAATACCCGAGATCTTTCGCTCGTCTCCAATAAGTCTTGATGTACTGTCTGTCACTGATCCTTTCCGAATAGACCCGATCATTGGAATTCTATATATCCATCCAGTCTCAATCTGAAATACCAGGGCACTAGAAATCCAAGAGGGTGCAACCCATAAGTTGAAGCCAATGCCCATATATATCAGTCTTTGGATCTCCAATTTCCGACTCATCCGATATTCCACGCATTTCCAAATATTGTGACCCCAATTTCAGTCAAGGAGAGTTCCAACCCAACCTGACCAGGCATCAGGCATCCGATCTGGCTCCGTAACAGTCTATCCATGACTCCCGTGTTTATGCAGAAGTCATCATTCTTATATGAACCACCACTAATTGTGGGAGCTGATCTTTGCGCCGCATATATGCACTGCCTTTCCTCATATGATCCTCCTAATGGACATACTCCATCTGCTCAATATGAGCTTTGTGTCCTCATATTGTCATCATCATCCCATTGATATGGCATGATTTCCAACTGGTAATTGACAACTAGACTGTCAATTTTGCTCTCATGGTTGTCCTTGACATCCATTCGTTTGTCTAATTCACCTGTGGTCCCCTTCTTGAGTACTCCTTGAGTTCTCAACCACTCCTTCTAACCATGCACCTGCTATGTGTGGTTTGTTTTTCCATTGTGGGCAATTAGGCTTGATATTCCCAACTTGTCCACATTCGTAGCACATTACCTCCGTACTATGTCCTTGACCTCCCAAAATTCCAGGGGGTTTCTGTGGTGGGCGAGAAGCTGCAGGAGCTCCTGCTCCTGCTCTCTGTGTAGCATGTACCCCTGTTTGGGGTACACTCAGCCTTGTCTCTGCTTGAGGTCGAGCATTAGGCAGACAACATGTTGTCTGCTTTGCTGCAGTGTGGCTCCCTGTATTGGGAGCTCAAGATGAGCTTGGCACAGCCTGACTTTGACTATTCATCGAGGTTGGCTTTGCTTGCAGCACATGAGCACTGCTATACTCCGTCTTTTGTGACCTGATATTGTATCAAGACACATCCTCTGCAGCCTTTGTGGCTTCATACAATTCAGTTATTGAACTGTTGTGTAGCCTAACTTTAGGACTTAAGGGTGCAGCGCTTCTCGAGGTACTGCTATGAACCATTTTCAGCTCACATACTCATCAGGCAGATGTATCATCCATGCTGCATACTTTGTGATATCTTTCAGTAATTCCTGAATGGTTCTAGTCCCTTGCACAATTGTGTCAAACAAGTTTGACACATGCCTGTGCGTGAGTGCATGTAAGAATTGCTGTTGCAATCCAGCGATTGCACTCTCCAAGGTCCAGTCAACTACGACTTGATCATGATGCTCAATGTTTCAGGTGTACCATTCCAGTGCCTCGCCTTTAAGGGGAGTGCCCAGGTAGTTCAACTGGAGTTCCATGCTAGACAGGCCCAGTAGCCTGTCCATACCTAGCCATCTCAGGATTCCTGAGATGAAGTTCTCAAATTCCTCAAGATCTGCTTTACCAGCATATTCTGCTGGATGAGGTAGTTTTACTCCAGCTTTAGGAAGCACAGATTTGTCAGGCTTGCTGTCCTTGTGTTTCTCAAGGGCCACACACACCATCTTTGCGACTCAAAGATGGTCCTCCTGCTACCTCCTAAACTCTCCATTCAGGATCCGTCACTGCTAGTGATACCGCACATGGTATTGCTGGTACTTGCCTGTGTGGGTGAGGTATATTGTTACCTGCATCCATCTGCACCAGCAGATTGACAATATTCTCATCGATTTGATATGACGGTCAATGTTTGTTGGCCATCAGATATGCGTCCCTCAGCCTATGACTGCTGCTGAGGGAAGATCAGGCTACTCTAGCCGCTTCTATCAGTTTGTCGAAGGCTTTGCCTTCGACGTGGGAAATATATGCCTCCTCAACTAGGTTACCTGTGTGCTTCGCACTTAGCTCTAGCGCACGGTGTTTCCGTCATGCAGCCTTGTGCTCGATCTTATCCCAGTGATCAAACTCACATTCAAGGTAACGTGAGTGCTAATCATGGTACTGACGCTATCAGTTTCAGACTTCATCATTTCCCACAGCAACTGTTGAGTCACTGCCTTGAGCACTTCCTGCTCATTGTATGTTCTTTTCGATCTGCAGATTCCTTCCCCTATCATGAGCCTCTAGCTCTTGATCTGATCTGTCTCCTCTTCAGTATGCCAGAGCATACTGCTGCTCTCCTGCTCCAGGGTAGCACTTGCTGCATGAGGAACATTTCTGTTACTTGGGCCAGATGGAGGCAGCATCCTCTGGCTATCTCATTTCTTACAAGCCTTTTCAGTCTCGTTGTCCATTTCACGAGCCCGATTGGGATTGTTGCCATGTTCAGGGGCCTTTCCTCATAGAGGCCCTTGAATCTCCTCTTCCAGAGACTGTATTAACAGTTCCATACCATCTCCTAATCCTTGGAGTTGGTCTGCAGTGCTATCCGCTGCACAAGCTGCTTCCACAGCCCATTGGTTCATTTGCTGTGTAGTATCTATGTGCTGATGGCTCTCTTTGAGAGCCATTATCAGCTGAGCTATATGCTTGGACACTCATAGCATACATGCTCTCCCTCTTGCCGTGCTAATCCACGCTCCGTTGTTCCTGTTTGGGATGACAAGCTTCGCTGTTGGCAATGCTCTTGAGCATATGGTAGCTGGGATGTTCGCATCCCTGGCGAATTATCCATGTCACAAGTCGGCACTTCTCTTGATTTCTCAAGAGGCAAATGTAACTTTGGCTGTGTCGAAGTTCTTCTCGTTTTCTTAATGGGCGATACTTTGTCCGTTCCTAATTCCTCTGGTGCTGATCTCATGAGATCAGCAGACAATCGCTTTTGACTCCTTGAGTCGGATGCTATGGGTGGCATAGTTATATGAGGACTGGGGATCCTTGTAGATGTTCCCATCTGCCTGTCCATGTTGTGGGCAGGCTTGATTCTATTGTCAGGGCCCTTTGCTGTGGCTCCAGACATATCTGGATCCTCTCCAGATCTAGATGCTTGGCTTCATGTTCTCATTGAAGCCATAGATATTTGATCTATCTGCCACTCTGTGGTGTTCTTCTTTTGATTTAGAAGAATCAACAGTAAATGTAGGTTTACTGTTCTGTGGATTCAGGCGAGTAATCAACTCATCAGTTCTGCTGAGTAGAAAGATCGGTTGATCTTTTGTTTATTGCTGTACTACCAATTGTAATTGGCAGTCAAAAAAGTGTAAAGATTCTACTTATCACACTAGACAGACTGAGCCAATAGATGTATTGGTGTCTGCGATGTGTGTGGTTACAAGTATGATTAGGTTGCTTATCTAACTACTTGTGGACAACTGTATAGTTGTCCACTATCTACAAGTGCCCCCAATGGGTGGCTTATATAATACAGCCCATAAGTCACCATTGTGACTTATATATATATATATATTATACTAGGTGAGTAACCCATGCTACGCATGGGCACCCCCGTTAGGCCTTTGTTGGTTTTGAAGATATCCAAAAATTATATTTCCACATTGTTATATATTTAAAATTACATTGTTCCTATGTATTCAAACAGCTTGTCCAAAGCCAATGTACTACCTGTCATCAGAGTTAGCAATAGTTGTGACTCCAATCAATCAATTCTCAAATACTTACTCAAGTTGGATGAAGCAGAACATCCTTGTATACAATATTTGTTGTCACAGCACCTTCATTGAGAAGTATTTTGACTCTGCCACAGTTAGTTCCCCGAGACACTCCAACATAGATTGACCATGACCAAACACAGGGTGTCGCAGGTCACCAAGGGACTGTCCCTGGACTTGATAGTCATTGCAAAAGCAGGTCTAAGTCTACGCAATTCAAAGCCCAGTTCTTCAGGGTCTGCTGTTATTGTCATCCGAGGGATGAATGCATATTGCCCCACACAGGGCCCAGTTAGAATCCTAACCTGGAGGACTCTGCTTGTCATATGGACCAACCGAAGACGTGTGCCATTGCACAGTCCTTGACCAGGATCCAGATTACGAATGAGCATCAAGGGAACACCAGACTTCAATTCAAGCTGGCTGGGAGGGAATCCACCAAAGTTCATAGTCCTCAAGTACTCCACAGGATATTCATCACCCTCCACTCCTTCTTTCACAGAGTCTGCACTACGGTATGTGCGACCTTCTCCAGGAAACTCTTTGAAGATCAAAGAGTTTATCTCATCCACATCCACATTCCGAGGACAAAGGATGGCATGTTCTAAGAAGTACTTATCTGGATGTGCATTTCCAGTTTGAATACCAGGATATATCTCTGAGATCAAGGAGGACACATCAGGACCACAAAGCATGTGCTGTGGGAGAGTGATGGAATGATCCAATGGCAAATCTTTTCCCTGACCAATGTCCAAGAGCCACTGTGCAAAAGCTGCACTCTGTGGGTCATTAGGGTCAACACGCATATTTTGAGTGAGATGCAACACTTTGACACATGGCCACAGTTGAGACCTTTGTATGCAGGCTCCTACAATATCCTATTTTGTTCCTTTGGGAACCACAGGTAGGGTCTGCTGGAAGTCACCACCCCAAGCAACAGTGACACCATCAGCCTTTTCAGAATATTTTTTGATGCCACACACACTTGCCTCATTTAACTTCAGAGGGATGTTACACATGATGTGAGAAATGTGACCACCAGGGGGAACCATGGCTGCAATTCCTGAGGATGCCATGCATAAGACAATGAGCCCTCTTGCTCTGCATGAGTGAGTGAGGGTTATCCATGTGAATGATTTTCCAGTGCCACCTGGACCATGGACAAAGAAGAGTTTACCACAGGGTCTGCCTTGAGCATCTCGTTTTAAAGCAGAGGCCAGAATATCATCATGCACTTTCCTTTGCCCATCATTGAGCTTTGCAATATTTTCAACAGATTTTTGTGATTCAACAGCAGGATTGTAAGCCAATTGCTCTGCTACCAAGCGAGTTCCCACAATTTCTTCCCATCACCCTGTGACCTGAGGCATGTCTTTGAACTGATCCAGGAACTTGCCAGCCTGGCGCAGGATCAGATCTATCTGATACAAACCGAAGTCCTAGATCTGGTCATCTGAAGGGTTCTGGATCCTATCCCAAAGACGATGTTTCAAGTCATCACAGATTCTGTCTTTGAATGTGTCCCACAGTCCTTTCGGATCAGAAGGAAAGCAGTTTGTTAAGATAGTAACAAATAACCTCCTGAGCTGAGCACCTGTCTGCATGACACCAGCCTCTTCAAGACACAACTTCCACTCCTGGTCATCTTCCAGCAAACCTCGAGCAAGGCATGCTTCCTTATTGGTATTATATTGTTTGTCCTCAAAGGTCCTGATGTCCTCATGGGATGTGGGACCTCGGGACCTCTGACCACTGTAAGCAGAGTACGCAGATAGAAGCGATCCCCAGATGAAGGACCTGCAAAGTGTATGCAACCAATTGCCTTGCCCTTTTTTCGAGGTTCCCATTTTCTTTTATCAGGCTTCCAGGTGAAGTGCTCAGGAAATTCAACATAGAGCAACTGGCAAGCATGTGGATAAGTTGCATTGGTCTCAAAGAAAGCCATGAGTTTTGTCTTAGAACAACCTGCCCGCTCTAAGATAGTCATGGCATCTGTATTAGGATCAAAGATGACAGACTGCTGATCTTGGAGATGAACAGGGAGTGCTATGACAGCTGGGATTTGTGTGTGTATCTCAAACTCTGATAATCTCCAGAAAGCCTCATGAGCACTGACATAGCAAGCAACAAGGTACTCCTTGACTTCATCCTTAGCCTTCCCAAACTCCATGGTAGTGCGGTCATGTCCCTTGTAAACATACTTGTGCATGTATTTGGTGGACCAGATGTTCAAAGTGAGCTCAGCATTAATATGGCATTCCTCTTCAAGAATAAGATAAGGGATGTAAGGAACAACATGTCTGTTGTCCATTGTGTGTCCTCTGATAACATGCTGTCTGCCATCATCTGGGCGACGATATTCAGGATATCCATCCTCCTTTATAATAGTGATCTCACTGAATTCTTTTGGAAAACACTTGCTGCACTTGTTCTCCTTCATGCAAGGAGCACCAGGCTTTGCAGCACCACAGGGTCCATGGGTCATCAGCTCACTCACCAGCTTGTAAAGCCTGGGGTGAGTCTGTTGATTGGAAACACAGCCCAAATCATGGAATCCACATCTGCAGGAGTCCTGAGCTTGTCCTCATCTTTGAACCATATGAGAAGATGCATGTGAGGCAGGCCATGCTTCTGAAACTCAATAGTGTGAACCCTGGCAACAGCCCCGTCCCAGAACATTTTTCTTCATGATCAAGTCAATCAGATGTTTTTTCTTGAGCTGAAAGACACGTGAGACCAAGTCTGGTCTATCATGTGCAGATTGGCCAGGCAGAAGAGCATCTTCAATTTCTTTCCAGTGAACATTGGCTGTCATAGTTATGAAGAGACTGGCATTGCCATACTTTCTGGATATAGCCAAAGAGTTCTGGAGGTTCTCCATCATATCCCTTGTGCTTCCTTGAAATGTGGCAGGCAAGATAACCTTCTCCCCCATATCATTAGGATTGAGATTATTATCAAGCCTGGAAAAAGCATCCACCACCTGGTTGTACAGGTTGGCTCTCAAAGTGCCTTGATTATGTCTTATCCAAGCCAGACGTCTCTGTTCCAATGCAGCCCATGCATCAACAATGTACTCTTGTAAGAGCTTTCCACCCAATAAGATAGTTTTGGCTTCACCCAGTCTCTCAAAAAGACGATAGGAATAATACTGAACCTGAGTGACTCGATTGTACTTTCTGGTCCCCCCCTGTGATCCTGCAACAGCCAACTCCACTTCTCCCCCCCCTCTATATGGGATGTCCCAGTGCCAACCCAATTCCCCTCTAGAAAAAGAGCAAGACATAATGAAGGGGTGCATAAGCAGGCTGGCCCTCATGAATTCTCTTGAAACCACCACCTTTAAGCTGAAGAATCACATCCCGATGGTCATCAGATGTGCCATCTCCAGGAAGAATGACTGCAATCTCATCACCAGTGGGGATATTATATCTCCTTGGATCAGTGTGGGCTTTGTAGGTCAACCTGGCTTGGACAGGCCTTGCTGGAGGCTGAGCTTGGAGCCTTTCACCAGCCTGCCTGTACATCTCCACAAAAGGGTTGTGAGCAAATAGCATTTCCTGTAAATCAGACATGGTATTGGCTGATAAATTGCTATTCCTGTTCTGTCTCTGAAGTAAAGCTGCTGCAGGATCATAGATGTAAAGCTGTGCAAATGCATGCTCCATGCCATCACTGGGAAGGAGTCTCCATGCTTATGGTAAAGTGCTCCATGCAGCTTGATCACATATGGATGCTCAATTAAACTCCTATCAAAGTTTGCACCCACTGATGTGAAGGCCAGTGCATTGTTATACTGCCTAATGTTGTTACAAAACTCAATGGCATCATCATCAAGACTTTCAAGAAGATGTTTCAAAGGCTGAGGGGGATTCTGAAGCACTGGCAGCTGTATCTTTCCAGACAAACAGCAGCTTCCAAATTTTGGGGAAGATTTAGAAGAGCTTGTCAAATGTTCTGCCATCCAATGCAAAGCACCACAGTATGAGCACTTGACATTCATGGGGCCCAAATAATGGGCTGGAATTTGAGCCTCAACAGGAGGTCGATGTGCTCTGGGAAGACTCTGAGGAGCTGGAGCTGGAGCAGGCTCAGGTTCCGGCTCAAGCTCAGGCTCAGGATGAAGGCCATCTTCAGGGCCAGGATCAGGTTCCATATCAGGATATAACTCAGGATCCCAATCAGAATCAGATTCAGGTCCAGGATTTGGGTTGGGATGTGGAGGTTGTGGTTGTGGTTGTGGTTGCTGCTGTAATGGAGCTGGCTGAGGATGTCTCAGTTCTGCACCAAGAGTATTAAGGGCAGATGCATGTTGAACAGTATGATGATGTGTTATTTGTCTCAGTGCATCAGCCTGAGCACGCATCTGAGCTACTCCTGCAGCACCAATAGGTACATTATTAACATTAACACCAGAAGCAGTTTGAGCAGTAGACTGCTGCCTCGCCTGGCTGGAGGAGGCTGCTGTTGTTGAATAGCTGCTAACTGAGCACGTATATCAGCCACTTGATCTCTAGGACTTGGATTAGGAGGCTGGGGATTGGGAATATGGGAAGCCATAGGAGGCTGGACAAATGGATCACCAGAATGCCTCTGAGGTTGTTGTAGTGCCAGGTGAGGAAATGGGTGAGGGGGAGGGGGAGGCTGGTGCAACATCCTAGTGTCAGCTGCACGCTCATGCGATTTGTAGTAGATGTCATTTGGCGCTGCTCATGCTCTCTGGCACATTCTTCATGACAATCATGTTCAGGAGTGGAGGGATTCCTTGAAATCAAGAAAGATGTCACAATAGATAGCAGGGGAAAAAATAACAAACCCAAAAAATGTGGTGCACTTACATTTGTGAAAATCTAAATGATGTATGAGTATATCAAGCAGAAATCAAAAATTAAAGCATCCAGGAAAACTCACCAGCAAAATACACCAAAAATGCGAAATTATCTGTCACAAAACAACCTAAAAAAATGGCAGCATTTCAGCATACAAATGCAGGGGTAGGGGCTGAAAGGATAGAATGATACTCACCTGGGAAACAAAAGCTCAGAGGAGAGCAGTGTCAGACAATATGGCCTAAAAAAAGCCTAAAAAAGCGAAATTATAGGCAATTAAAAGCACCATTTTCACCCAGAAAACACACCTATAAAATCACAGGATGTACAGAGAGCGTGCAGGAGAATGCAATAGGCAAGAAAATGCCAAAAAAAAACCCTGAAAAAAGTGCAATTTTTTCAAATTGATAAGGCATTTAATATGAGACTCACCTTGAAATGGTGCAGGACTGTTCACTCAGAGAGCAATTAGAATACCCCCAAAAAGAAGCGAAATTAAAGGAGGGAAGAAGAGGCAGGGAGACTCACCAGAGGTGCCTGAGGAGGGGGAGGAGAGGGCAGGGGGAATATGCAGTGGCAGCACTGTGCCCTCAAAGCTTCGAAGCTTTGCCAGCTTGCTACGGCGGATCCCGCTGTGCTGATGAATGCTGACTAAAAATGCCCACATGGACCCCCCATCGATGTTTCTTATATTGATAGTAGCATATATGCTACTATTTACTCACATTCTTACTAGAGTTGACCATGTGAAAAGACAGGATGTGTAAGCTCAACAGCTACATGATCCAATGTGAGTCCTTGACAACTGTTGAATGTTGTAGCATATGCAGGTGCTAAAGGAAATTGCTTCCTCAGTAATGTGTGTTGACTGGAGGGAAGATTCAAAGTAAAACTAATTTGAGGGATCAAAATGGTCTCAGCATCGAGAATGTTGACTCCAAATCTATTTTATATGATTTTGACAGAAATAAAATGTGAGCCAATGTTTGTAACAATAACACGTGCGTTTTTGACCAGTCCTTCTTCCATAGACATATTCCTCATTAATCTATAAACACCTCCAACCTTGACGAAAAGTGGTTGTGGAGGAAAGCCGGGAGGGTTT
Source organism: Ramaria rubella (assembly GCA_015039355.1). Taxonomy (NCBI): domain Eukaryota; kingdom Fungi; phylum Basidiomycota; class Agaricomycetes; order Gomphales; family Gomphaceae; genus Ramaria; species Ramaria rubella. Next base: position 60,584 of record MU134624.1, read on the forward strand.
TATTTGGAAACATAATCAACAATGATGTGAGGAGATTGAAGTCCAGATTCATCTATTTCTTTCACAGAGTCAGCAGCCATATATTTTTTCGAAGGTCCAGGAAGTCAATGAAGGATCATAGAATTGTAAGTGTCAATTTTGGCGTTTGTTGGAGCTAAAATTGAACATAAATCTACTTCTTTTGTTTTTCCGTTTCCAATATTGTCAATGAATTCCACAAATATAAGATCTTCAGCATACCAAATTGGTGTAATTAATCATTCAATTTCAAAAATCTTCCAGAGAGGAGATGATTTAATGGAAGCATTGATTACTTGTGCTTCTGTACCACAGGGAATGAAGAAAGTCCCCCAATAGAATCATTATCTTTCCACCAAAGGGTCTGTTGTCATTTGGTAGGTGAAGAAAAGTTTCATTGATGCAAGTGAGTACAGCCTTGTTAGCCATGGGTGCTTCATCCCAGATAAAACAGAAGTTTCATGTAGAAGTTCAGAATGTGTGTCATTGTCTTCCAAAGGTGAACAAATCCCTTGATTGTCTTCAATGACAGGGATCTGTAGAAGTTCAGTAAATGATAATATAATAATAATGTTTAATTTACTTTACATGCTGAATGTGTAGTCTGACCTCCAGGATAAAGTTGAGCAGTGAATGCAGAAGTGGCAGTTGCAATTACGATTTTTTGACAACTCCAAAAATAATTGCAGACTGCAGTTGTTAGAAAAGTCTTCCCCCTTCCAGCAGGACCATCAATAAACAAATGCAAAGGTTGTTTTGAATCCACTGCGTTCTTTATTTTCAAGAAAATAGCAAGCTGTTCATTGTTGAAAGACATGATTGAATGTTTGGCCCGATTACAAAGAGCATTACAGCTGTTTCGGGTACATAAGGCGGAGTTTGAAATGTGCTGAATAATCACAATTTCACCATTGCCAGGTATTTTGTGTCTCCCTCCTCAGCCACTGCGAGTTAAGCCTTGAAAATTTGGGATAATGGAGTTATATATAATTCAATAAGCCCTGTCCAAAAGACCTTCTGTAAAACGCTGTATTTAACAATGAGGTCTGGCAGGGTAGATTACCCATAGACAGACCAAATCAGCAGATATTGTCCGGGTTCTTTCTGATTATATGCTAGTATAATATACACATAATCCATGTGATAAACAGTCCTTATACATTCCTCTTTCATTGAGCACAGACTCTCTCTATATGCAGACATTTATTGTTTCTACTAAGGCACCAATGAGCATCCATAAAGCAATTTAACTCTGTAGATTATGAGTATATATACACTAGTGTATAATCAGAAAGAACCAGGACAATATCTGCTGATTTGGTCTGTCTATGAGTAATCTACCCTGCAGACCTCATTGTTAAATACTGCATTTTACAGAAGTTATTTTGGACAGGGCTTATTAAATTATATATAACTCCATTATCCCAAATTTTCAAGGCTTAAATCGCAGTGGCTGAGGAGGGAGACACAAAATACCTGGCAATGGTGAAATTGTGATTATTCAGCACATTTCAAACTCCGCCTTATGTACCTGAAACAGCTGTAATGTCATCCCAATGTCCTAGTTTGTGTAATACTTTGTTGAATGTTGAAGGTTGTGGTGAACCATAATCCATTAAGGTCTTTCCATGTTCTTCTAAACATTCTGCTATAGCATATAACCCACAGTTAGATCCAATTACTTGATTGCCCCCATTTGCCAGAGTGAAATCATATGTGAAATAACATTCAAAGGTCTTCCAGATGTGCATTGACAAGAGACAGCATTTGTTGGTAAGTAAATTAACGAATAAAAATTGTAATTGACGAGGGGTTTGACACAACAGAATGGCTTCAGTGAGCGCTGCTTCATCTTCTTTTGTATTAGCAAATAATCCTAATTCTGTGGCAGCACTTTGAAAAGTTGTGAATATGATTCCATCAATTGTTCTGAGATCTAAAAAAGACAATGCAGCTCAATGTTGAAGTAAAGCTCTTACATAGTAGCTTCACCTTTGGTTGGTCGAATAGGTTGTAATCAAGTGACATGTGGTTTTGAAGAGTTCTGTTTCACCACATGCATGATGATGGGAGGTTGTCCAGCCAAGTTTGATCTTTCCAAATGGTAACAATCATCATTGATGTGATCAATCGAAAACTTTTGAAGACGAAACATTTGAAAATATTCAATGTAGGTTAGAGATTCAAAAGAACATTGGGAATCATCCTGATTGAATACATCAATGGGTCTTGAAAAGTAATGTTCAAGTTTGGACATTGAGCTGCAATTATCATTTGTTCAAGAGTACTGTCAATGGTAATTGCAATTTGGGACGTGGACAGGAAGAGCAGTAATTGCAGGATCCTTAAACATTAAATGATATCCCAAAATTCTCCAAACAGCTTCTCCAGCTGATAGATATCTTGCATCCCAGAAGTCTTTGATTTCATTGATGTATGGATCATCGTCATCTTGAATTCTGACACATATTTTGTCAGACCCTGAACAAAATTTCAGTGTCAATGAGAATATAAGTTAAGTACATGACACACCTTTGTGTAAGTATTTGAAAATATATTGAAATAACTGGGATGAATTGGCAGATTCAAAGTTAATATGGCAATCGAAGGCATTCAACAAAGGAAGGCAATGTGGAACAACCATTCTGTCAATTTCATTGCAACATCGATAATGAGTATGTCCTTCAATATCGATTGTTGTGTCATCCTGTAAAGCTTCAGGATATTTAAATCTACATGATCGAATTATATTTCTATTATGTTCTGATTGACAATAAGTGGAAGGTGGTTCATTTGGAGCAGGATGTTTGTAAATCATGTATTTTTTTAACCAAATTTGAACTGTGGGGATCATGTGGGATTTCTGCAGAAATTACGGAATTGATGTCAGATGCATTCATGCAATCATGTTTGAATTTTATGAGAACATGGCAGTGAGGTAGTCCTCTTTTTTGAAATTCAACACTGTAAAGCATATAGAGTCTTCAACCTGTGTTTGGAAACATAGTTGATAGAGTTTTGAGGAAGATGGTTAATCTTTGTTTGAATGCCTGACAAAGCACAACCGGCACGTCTCTGAAAGATTGACCTGGTTGAAGTTGTGATGTGATTTCAGGCCATTCTGTATTGCATGTAATAGTTGCATAAAAAGTGGGAGGTCCATAGGTGGATGGAAGTGCCAATGCATCTGTGATTTGACACCCAATAAACGATGAAGGTAGATAGATGTTGTTGTGATCTTCAATAGGTTCGCCCATAAGATATGTGTCTTCCTGGTGCAATTTCATTTGATTGGATGCAATGTAATTTAACCTGCATTCTAAGTTGCAAGTAAACATATCCACAGCATATTTGCCAGTTAATCTTCTGAATATTTTGAATCAAAGTTCACGAAGTAATCTTGTGCGATAGTGCCATATTTGATTTGTCAGAATGTTGCAATCACCTGATGAAGGGCCTTGTTGATCATTTGAGGTGTGATCAAGTATACCCCATCCCAGAGTACCGTTGGGAAAAGAAGAGGATAGGTGAGAGGTTCCCACATCCTGTAGATGACATGAACCAGTTGATTAACAGTTGAATTTTTCTTTTTGATTAGCATGGTACAACTCTTTATTTGCGTTTCAGATGTATTTGAGTAAGGAATGACAGCCACAATCCATGAGTATAGTTTGCTCAAAAATTAATGTCAACACAAAAAAAGATAAAGAGAACACATACTTCGTTGGCAACATCATTTTTGTTCAAAAGTAATGTGGTGTGAGGGAATGTAGCCATAGGTATGAAGGATAATTGTTGTAAATGCAATGCAAATGGATTAACACACAACATAGTGGCACACATTGCATCAATCCATTCTCTCAGTAAAATGTTGATCCAGCATTGATGAGGAGCAAAAGAATGCATAAAACTGTCATATAAAAGCCACCGAAAAGCAGAGTTTTCATGAGTTGAACGAACTCAGTGGAAAAGTTTGCCTTCAACAGCAAAGTATCCCAGAGGTCCTTTGATAATCGGAAATTCAGCGGTGAATTTTAAAGATGCAAAGTAAAATATTAAATTGAAAATCCTGGATAGTTGAGAAATATCTGGGTGGTTAACAAAAAGATTGAATTCAAAAGGTAAAGGAGGAAGCATTGGAACATCATTCAATCGTGACCCCCCAGGACCACAACAAAACCCAGGTCATTCACCAGTCAAAGTATAAGATGGCAATCTGGACATTCATGGGTGACATTTTGTCGCTTTGCACCCCAGGTGAGTTTCAGTTTTGAAATAGCAGTGATAGACCATGTTGACTGCATGGATGAAAGTGCAAAAAGTATCATATATATTTATTACATCATTTATACATCAATACAACCAAACAACATGTGTAGTTCAATATCTCAAATGACTTGTAACATGAATGTGATGTCTTCTGGATCATAAATGTTCCTCATCTCCCATATTTCATTATGCAAATATTATAAATTCATAAAAGCATACGTAAACTCATCGTGGAAATTTGACTGATTTGATATATAAAAACCATTTGACATAGGAAAGTCAATGACAGTCATTGTTCTTGAATGGTTCACATAGTTTCGAATGTAATTGAGAATCTCTTCAGTGGTAACAACCATATGTTCCTTCAGTAAATGTAAATTTATTGATTGAACATTCAAAATAGTGGATCTCACCACTGTAAGACCTCTATTTTGATACTCATGATAATGGCCAAATATGAGCGTGGTGGATGGGGAAGTCATATTTACACCTAAACAATGAAAGAGTCATTGATAGAATTTATTTAATACAAAGTACAGTCAAAAGATAATCACTTGAGACAGAGTGAAACATAACTCCTAAATTTCTCCACATTTGGTTGGTTGATGAAGAAACAATTCTTCCTGTTTTCCCCCAAAAAAAGGGAAAATAGGATCAACAACCATAAAAAAAATGTTGAATTTTACACAAAAAGACATACAGTGTCAAGTTTTTCTCATTTTGCTGGGGCCATCTTCAGTTGTTGATTGAGGCTCCATAGGTGATATGGTTTTGTCAGAGATTTCATCAGGTAGTTTGCATAAAGGAATGGAGGGAGAGCTTTCCATACTGGATGATGTTGACAATCCTTCATGACGAGAAGGAAGTTCCTCCATCAACAAAGGTGAAGGCACCATCAAGGATGATCCAGTGGTAACACCAGGATATTTCCTTTTTCTCTTGTTCCTCTCCGTGGTAGTAGAAACAGTTGACAAATGTGCACCTCAACCTATGGTAAAAGCAACTGATTGAAGATCTACAATGATATTTCTCCCATCCAATATCTCTTTAACAACGCTGAAGCAATAGACAGCTGATTTGGGATTAGGACTGGGGATTTTATTCCAACGACTGGAATTACCATCCAAAAGACATCTACAACTTAGTAAGTTCCATCCATACCGATGACACCACATTACAGACATCACTCATGTCAACTGAAAGTGCCTTGCTTTATCGCAAACATAATCCAACACACCCAAATTAAATATTCTGGAACACCCATCTTTCCATTGTTTGGCATTATTGAGAATGATACCCACTCCCCATCTCTTGACGAAAGTATCATTGATAATGGATACTTCATAGTTATCATCATTAGGGTTTCCAAGAAATGCAACCATAGAAAAAGTGTCGACCAGATAGTTAACATCTGAAGGTGCAAAAATACGGGCAAAAAGGTTCACCATGGTGAAATCAGGTAGCAGACTATCACCATGTGGGCAATACGCCCTGATGTTGGCCTCAGGTAGTGTTTCAGACGATGTGCACTGTAAAAAGGTTTGGTAGTATGCATAATATTGAGGTCTGGTACTTTGTCTCATTCCTCCTGTGAGCGTGAAGTTTCTTGAAATAAATACAGTTGACATTGTAAACGACAGCAATGGATAGGTCAACAAAAAGGAGATGGTGGATGAGAAAGGCACAATACTGCAAGAACCCCTGACCTCAGTTCGAATATGCATTGCTCCATCCCAAAAAACTTTTATTGGGTCTGGAGTGACATTCCAGCCACCAATATGATAAATTTACCCAAGTTCAATCTAACTGGACAGGAGTTCAGGGGGATGTTCCATCTCGGAGACAATACAATGAAAGTAGGATGCACTTGCCTAAAGAGTTTGTTTGTGCGATGACAAGCATGATACTCGACAGCACCTATGTAAGAAACTTAATTGTGTCACACAAACGGACTGAGCTAATGATTGATTGGTGTCTGCAAGTGGTGTGGTTACAAGTAAAAATTATCTGCTTATCTAATCTACTTGTGGACAACTGTATAGTTGTCCACTATCTACAGGCACCCCTTGTGGGCAGCTTATATAATACAACCCCATAAGTCACTATATGTCCTAACTAGTAGCATATATGCTACTGTAAGAATCTACCCCACAGACCAAACCTCAGGCAGATTTGGGACACATTATGCTGATGGTGGATCAGCATATATAGGTGTGAGCACAGTCAAGGATGACTGCACAGCTACTTCGACGGTATTGTCGTAGTAAAGGGAGTTGCACTGGGGGCATGAGCAGATTTTTAGTGTAAAAAATGTGATAAAAATGCTTTTTCCTTACAGATTATTCATTCACTGTTCTGGTTGAAAAATCTCCCAAAAATGCTGCTTTTTTATCAAGTTTTCGGACCTGAAAATCTGATACATATTTCACAATTATAGGCATGGGAAATGGATGTAAAATGTGAGAAATAATGAATTTACTTGTTGATTTCATGCCACAAAAATGTAAGGACAATCTTGGTTTTCATTGACATTTTCAACAGAAAAGAACCAAAATTTATCCAAGATTTCATAGTAGAAAAAAGGTGAGAAAATTAGTAAAATATATGAGATTTTCATGAGATTTTTCAAAACTATTAGCCAATGGATAATCCAACATTTTTCTTTAGTTTTTGCTAAGGAAAAACCTGATGGATAAATGTTTATCCCTTGGATAATCATTCACCCATAGGCAATATATAACAAGTTTTCTGAACCGAAAAGGCAATGAAAAAGTCAATGGATAAGAGTTTATCCCTTGGATAATCATTCACCCATAGGCAATATATAACAAGTTTTCTGAACCAAAAAGGTCATGAAAAAGTTAATGGATAAGAGTTTATCCCTTGGATAATCATTCTTCCATATGGGGTAAATGTTCTGCCTATGGCAGAATGATTATCCAAGGGATAAACTCTTATCCATGGACTTTTTCATTGCCTTTTCAGTTCAGAAAACTTGTTATATATTGCCTATGGGTGAATGATTATCCAAGGGATAAACTCTTATCCATTGACTTTTTCATTGCCTTTTCGGTTCAGAAAACTTGTTATATATTGCCTATGGGTGAATGATTATCCAAGGGATAAACTCTTATCCATTGACTTTTTCATGACCTTTTTGGTTCAGAAAACTTGTTATATATTGCCTATGGGTGAATGATTATCCAAGGGATAAACTCTTATCCATTGACTTTTTCATTGCATTTTCGGTTCAGAAAACTTGTTATATATTGCCTATGGGTGAATGATTATCCAAGGGATAAACATTTATCCATCAGGTTTTTCCTTAGCAAAAACTAAAGAAAAATGTTGGATTATCCATTGGCTAATAGTTTTGAAAAATCTCATGAAAATCTCATATATTTTACTAATTTTCTCACCTTTTTTCTACTATGAAATCTTGGATAAATTTTGGTTCTTTTCTGTTGAAAATGTCAATGAAAACCAAGATTGTCCTTACATTTTTGTGGCATGAAATCAACAAGTAAATTCATTATTTCTCACATTTTACATCCATTTCCCATTCCTATAATTGTGAAATATGTATCAGATTTTCAGGTCCAAAAACTTGATAAAAAAGCAGCATTTTTGGGAGATTTTTCAACCAGAACAGTGAATGAATAATCTGTAAGGAAAAGGCATTTTTATCACATTTTTTACACTAAAATCTGCTCATGCCCCCAGTGTTGGCTGGGTCGACCTCCATGATAGTGTCATCCGCTGTAGTAGCGGATGCAGGGTGAGTGGCAGATGGGGCAGATGGTTCTGTTGTCGGCACGTTCGTACGTGCCTTCAAGTGGGGAGGCCCTCCACCACATCCATCCAATGACGAGTCATCGTCCGAAGTCGATGGTGCTCTCCAGAAGCCTGGGGGGCAAGGGGACATGGGTATATGAAGGCCGGTGAATGTCCGGCCTTCGTGAGTGTCGAGGACCCTCTGCACGGTCTTGTTGTAGCAGACCTTGCTCTGCTTACGGAGAAAGTAGGGCTCAATATTGACGAGAGCCCTACTGGGATCTACACCCACGTAGTTTCCTAGCCATTGGGCTAGTTCCTTGAGAGTCGTACTCTTGTGGGAGTGCTTCCACTCGAACGCCTTATTGACGCTAGTGGATAGCAGTGCCGATAGATCTTGCTGCCAGATTGAGCCAGCAAGATCGGCCCACTGGCCATGGACTGTGAACAGCTTCATTAGCTTTTGAAGAAAGACCAGGCTGTCTTTCTTTGGCCTAATTAGTTTAAGCCATACCCATACATTGACATCCTCCAGTCAGAGGGTGTTGTCGCCATTCCCGCAAATGGTGGGTGATACCCCCTCTGGGGAGTACTTGATCGTGCGCAACACATCCCTGAGATTGGGAGGTGTATCATGTGCGATCTTGAACGCTGGCGTTTGAGTGGCGAGTCGCTGTTCATGATCAGCATGCTTAATGATAGCGTGCTGCACAGTGCTGCATGACAGGCCAAATGTCGCACACACAAGTGTGAGCTGCTCAACGAATTTTGGGTCGTTGAGCTGGCATTTGTCAAACCACTCAGTGGATCGACGACTGGTGTGCACCACAGTGGGGTGTGGTGCCTTGCCCAAAGGGCGGGGTAAAAATCCCATCTGCATTGCAGGCGGGTCGCCTATGGCAGGGGCGATGTGAGCATGCAGCAACGCTGGGTAAGGTGCCACCAGCATTCGCTGTTTGGATGTGGTCTTGCGACCAGATCGAGTGGGTCCTCCCGGTGAGGCTCCAGTAGTGGTCGTAGATGGACTCAATGAGTCCATCATCGAATCTGGCAATGAGGTCAGATTGATAATAGTCAGTGCTGATTGCGCTGACTTCCTGGCGGATATTTTATCCACCATTTCGCGATTAATTTGCCCCTCTTTATCAAGGGCAGCGCGAAGCGTGTCGAGCTCTGAGTTGAGCTCGCGTATATCCTCCTTATAGGAGGCTACTGTGTCCTTAATAAAAGGACGCACCATCTCGGCAAGCAAAGGTGGCCAGGCCACTTTTAATGCGCTTTCGATGTCGCACATTCAGGGGTTGATGAGCTGCAGTTTTGCAGCTTGCAGCAAATGCTGTGCATATGCATTGCACTCTGGACAGGAGTCACAGTGGACGATGGCGATGGCATCCTTGATGCCATGCACAGTCCAGCATTGCTCCTTTTGGAGCATCGCAAATTGCTCAGAGGCACTAGGGAGTGCCTCTGCTGAGTGGTGTGTTTGGGACGCTTCGGTGTCCATGGATAGCGCTTGTTAGACACTCGCACTGGTGTGAGTGTGGTAGTGGGTGGCAAGAAGACCTTGAAGCGGCGATAAAATTGTCACTTAACATCAGAGCGAGCGCACCTGATGTGTCACGTGACGTCATCGCGTCGCGCGAATCATCGACACAAATCATGTTCGTGTCAAGTCCTTTTTATTAAGGACTCATTCATCATCTTTCTCATGCCTTATGAGGCATGACTAGGAAGCTCTAGTGGCTTCCTAACTCCCCTTAGTTCTAGATAGGCATCTAGCACTTCTAACTCTCTGCATGCAGAGAGTGGTTCCCAGGTGACATCCATCTTACTTGTAACTCCAGCTTGGAGTTACTAGCCCAGCAATGAGCCAGAATCTCATCTACGAACCATTCTGGTTCGTCTTCTTTCCCAAAGTCATACATATAATTTACATCATGACAAGGAAATTGTTCATCGTCATTGGGTATATG
>MU134624.1:86725-99343 GCA_015039355.1 Ramaria rubella
TCTATTTCCAATTTGCTGCCACATTTCCATTCATTTCTTCGACCACCTGACTCATTTTTCCATTTCATTACAAACCACCTTCCTATTTTGGTTTTCTGCCTCTCTCACCGTTAGTCATTTATCCTGTCTGCTGTCGACGACATCGTTGTATGGCATACTCGCATCATTTGTTGTTCCGCTCATGTATATAAGGCCTGTTTCGCCTTAGTGTACCCCAATTCACCTCTTTCAGTTGGATTCACTCGTCTAAGTCTCAAGTCTAAGTCTTCTAAGTCTACTACTACATCTACTACTTCTACGTCTATGTCAAGGCCAGCTTTGTCAATCATGTGACACTTGCTGTTGTATCTCGTGTTTGCTTACATCATCATCATCATCACTGCTATGTCCTTGTCTTCATCTTCATTCTACCTTTGTTGCTGCTGATAGGGAAGCACACTGAGCCAAACACCAGTGTTAGTAGCCATGCAACGACGACACTGCTACACACTGTCTTCTGGATCCATTTCCAAAAGTAAACCGACAGTGACACAGCATCAGATGTAATTTCCTTAAAAAGACAACAGCAATAAACAGCTTAACCATGCAACTGTAAACATTCCCTAATGAAATGGTGTCATATGCATAATATACTAGTAATATGCTTATCTAATCTACTTGTGGACAACTGTATAGTTGTCCACTGTCTACAAGCGCCCCTAGTGGGCAGCTTCTTGTATATTTTATATAGTAGCATATAAGCTACTATGTATTTACATTCTACACTCTGTGCCACTATAACATCTCACACCCTCTAATGGATATGGCAGTCCTATAATCAACCGTAGGTGCGATCTCGGGCGTAGAGCAGAATGCCGACTCACACACACTGAAATCGAACGTGTAGTTTGAGCACTGCAGGACACGTCCATCCAACGTCTCAAGCGCGGGAACCCAGAGCGCTCTCAATGGTGGACCCGTGCATGAGCACAGGGATCATATTTTAGCCAATAAACTCATAATTGCACTTTATATACTTTTGTTACTTGTCGCCATAGCTATTAATTGATCTTTGTTGACCTTAATCCGGGATGCAAATTTCCCCCGGCGCGCTTATGAAATGCATTTCAAATTTGCATGAATAAAAATAATTGGACACTATGGTACACCACTGTAAAAGCAACAGTTCCTTCGCTTTACAGACGAGGAATCATATGTACAATGCAAAACCTATGAAAACTTCGGGCTGAAGAGTCTGTCAGTGAAGTGCAGCGAAGTAATGAGTTGATTTAAATTCACAGCAGCTCAAGACCCAGGCATGGTGAACTTCAACGCTAGAAAAGCCTGTCTCGCAGCCTCCTCTTTGGCTAACTGCTTCGTTGTAGCCTGACCTATACCTAGCTCTGTCCCATCAACTGGATGTTGATTAGAATTACCATCTAGCATAGTCAGTACTCGTACAATGCTTACCGATGCATTTCACCACCCAGCGAGGTGCATGCTGAAGTCCTCTTTGCTCAGCCGGATACTGCACAGACAATCTGCGCTGCGTTGTGATCTCATTGAATCGCGGCAGATATATGGATTTGCCATTAGCAGGTGCGTTATAGGGCATGCTATCCCGAGGATCATCCACGTTCATGTTTCTAACTGACGAGACCGAACTTGCACGACTCCTCGGAGCGTAACAGTCCAAACGCTGTGGTGGAATTGGCGGCGGCGGCATCTTTGGTAGTTGTGGTAGCAAAAACTCTTGCTTGACATCTTCTGCAGGAGTGATAAGATGATACGCCCATGTGTTCACTTCCGAGGGTCCGTTCACTTGCGTGTATACAGCTCCAACATAGGCATGAAATACTTCACGGGTAACTTGAACCGAATTCACTTCGCTGACGACCGTTTCACTGTATCGTAGCTTGTCGCGAAATCGATAGAAATTGGTCCACTGCTCATAATTTTGATCAGAAAGCTGTTTTGCCCGTTCTTCCTGAAATTCACCAATGTAAATCAAATATTGGCACCACTAGATGTATGCAAAAATCATACCTCTATCTCTTTCCGTCCATAAAGAGGATATTTACGAAAGATACAGTTTGTGACGGCGGCTTCGAAGACCTTCTCCCCCAATGTGGCGTAACGTTCATTGTCTCCGCCCACACCGTGTTGCCGCAAAGACTTGTGGGTAAAAACGTCCAGGATTAGTTCACCATGCAGATTAGGGGGACGTGGATAATACTGAGGGTGAGACATGCTCATGCAAGTGAAAAGAAAAGAGATGGGGCCATGAGGCGCTCATAGGAACAATTTACTTCCGCCTCGCGTCACCAAGACGCCACGCAAAGCTTACATAACTGTCTATATAACGCAGCATTTTCTTGTTGTCACAGCTCGTCACGCGGCCTTTTACTTATGGAGTGATAACTTGATACTCCTTGCTGCAGTTTACTCGAGTTGATTCTGCATAGCATACCCTTGAAGTACACTACAGTCTACTATCGACCCAAGATCTGAAATGAAGTCGAATCAATCCTAGATCCGGAGTGTTGTTCAGCTGCGTTTTCCTCCCATCAAAAGCTAACAGAACACACCCATTTCAGAGACTTCAGTGCAATTTCAGCCGCGGAACTTCTAGCCTGCTTTTTGTTGTGTCCTGACCCTATAAATTCTTGGTCTTCCACTGCATGGATGAATTAAAACAGGAAAATTATTTGAGTGATTGAAATACTGAGAGCATACCAAGCAGTTTGGATGCCCATGTTTTTGCGTGGTCTGGGCCAGAAGAGTTGTCATCCCAGGCGAGCTGGGCTCTTCGTCGAGTTGCCATTTCATTCAGCAGGCTAAGCGCATTGCGAGAATTACTAGTTTGCACATTAAGCGCATTTGGGGGAGGTTGTGTTGCGAGTTTCTGTTTAGGAGTTTGATTTGGCAAAGTTAAAAGGTCATTCAACATGCCACTTAATTCGTCGCCATCGCTCGTCCGGTCAAAAGCAGTCGAATTCATCCCTCCATTGGAACTTTCATCGCTGTCGACTTCCGCTATGCCTTCCTCTTGTTCGAAGTTCAATAATTCTTTCATCCAACCATTGGTAATATTGCTTCCGGCTCCGGATCCTCCACCATGTAGATACACTGCAGCCACGTACGCGCGAAAGAGATCACCTTTCGACACAGGGTTATTTGCTTCGCCAGTTGCAGATCTGACAACGAGGCGACTCGGGAGCTTATATAGTTTTGCCCACTCGGCCGGTCGTTCTTCTAAGAGAGCAATTCTTTTCGCCTTTTGTTGGAAGCACGTGTTACAACAAGCGTGTCAGCTATTACGAGCAATGACACTTACCATTAAGCTTGAATTACCATGGGTTGGGTAGCGTCCATGTAGCCAATCTGTTATCCCAAGGTGGAGGACTGCATCCCCAATAAAAGCGAGGCGCTGAGTGTTCAAGGAAGCTTCAACTTCAAAACCAGGTACACTGGTTGTAATTGAAGCGACTCGAGTTTGGTCGCCAAATATACAAGACTGCCATGAGTTAGGAAGCGAGGGAAGAGGAGGGAGAGGCATTTCACGTGTCCCAGCGAACGCTCTAGGACAAGTCGGCCATAAGTACGATATTGAAGATACTGATGTATTTATTTCGAAGCCATGGCTTGCCTGCAGCGTGATTTAATCGCGGTAAAGAGTAGGTAGGACCCCTGAAAGTCGGTATAAATATTAGCCTCGTGCGGTCCATCTTTCACAAACAGGTGCAAACACATCCCCAACTTTCAGTCTTAGTCTTTCACGAAGTATTTTATTTCGGATTCGTGTACCATGTCACTTACTGTCGCGCCAACCGTCGCGCGAGGATCGGCACCTTTGCTACAGCCTTTCTATTATATGTCTTCTTTATTTGTGGAACCGATGAGAGAAGATGTCACAAGCCTGCTTTCAGCTTTCGCCAGTGCCTATGTAGGAGAGCCTCTTGAGCCGGAGAAACCGTTTGAACTTTTCAAGAGCATTTGGAAGAGTGAGGGTTGGGATTTGGTTCATCTGAAGGCTCTCGACTCGCGAGCAAGGGTGGTCTTTCTGCAAACCGTTATGCGACTATTAATTGGTCAGTATTCGTCCCATGCGACTATTCTATTTCTCTAAAATCTGAGATGAAGAGCGCATGGATCCCGTGGAACACCAGCTGATAAGGATCGGTGCACTATTTGGCCTCTACACATTTTATACTATTCAACCTGAGTCCGACCAGACAGGTATACACCCAGTAAAATATATCACCATAACGATGGGTTAGTAATCCCGTCTACTGAACTGAAAGTCTGCTGATCTTCGTGATTTTGACTAATAGACGCATACGAAAATCTACTAGATTTCCCCGGCTCATTGGAACCGCCACTTCGTTCGTATGTGACATATATAATCTCTCAGCTGCTATCCCTCGAAGTATTTCACATAATTCCACATTCATCTCTGGGTGCTCAAAATCCACGTACACTGCCGCATACTATGCCTCTTCTGACTCGGGACATAAACCATGGTCAAAAGAAGAAGACTGGACGGCCGTCCCAGCTGGCACAGACCCAACGAGGTGATAGTGCATTGTCGGCCCTCGAAACTTACCTCGACCAATGGGGCGCGCAAGAACCCGCAACGTCAGACTCCCGCACAATAAGCAGTCCTTCACCCTCCCTGCCAATGCACCCTTCTCCGAACGACTACTTAGTTTTGAAAGAGCAACTGAGGAACACAGTCTCCAGCGAGGCACTGAAGGCCGCGGAGGCGTTGACTATGAAGCGCATACAAGAAGCTGAAAGGCATGTTGCAGATAAAAATATTCCCCTTCGCGACCGAGAGGGCTTGGAGAGACTCGAGAAGGTGTCCGAACAGCCTCATGGCCTCCTAGGTCTGTTACAGCGAAATACAGATTAAGTGATGATTGGATATGACACTTGTATGTAGTTCGAGAAAACGTGCTTCACTTTCTATTCATTTATTCTGTCCATATTTTAGCATGATGAGTCCGTCCAAAGCCCACGATTTGTCCTCGTCGTTTGCAACTGTTTTGTGCTTGTCATTCGATGCTAGGTTCGATGCTAGACGTGCGCCAGACCTCCTTTGTGCTCTCCGCCGGTGCGAGAACCAGTCCTTAATTTGTTTTTCAGACCTTGAATTTTTGCACATTAGCATTCACTGGCGCCATTCCTGGCATACCTCAAACTTACTTGTTTTGCAATTGGGCGGCAAGGAGGGTGACCGTTTCTTTACCGGGATTCCAGATGCCTGCATCAAAGCTGTATTGGAGGATTTCGGTTTGCCAACTGTGCATCCTAGAATTTACTCGGACGTGCGGCATGGAGTCATGAGTCCCTGTGCAAGTACAAGGTGTAGGGATATCCATAAAGCGCCCTTGTAGGCGTTGCTGGCATGCTGCAACAGAACATTTTCTATGCGACGATAATGTAGAGGTACGTTTGGACACGGAGCACGAGGGTCCTTCGTGTGGGTGAAAAGCCATTGTGTTAGATCTGGAAAGTGGAATGGTGTGAGGATGGACAAAAGCGAGGCATGAATTTTTATAATATACCAGATGAGCACCTTGTTCGATATCAGCCATCCTTTGTGCAGCCCGTCTTTCTGAGTCTAACCTAAGTTGTATTTTCTTGTCTGCCCGAATGTTGTATCGGGCACGTGATGTATGCAGCCACTGGACCCGGCGTCAAGTGTGCTTGCGTTTTCAACCAACACATCTTCGCCATCTCTGTCATTTGGTCTGCAAGAACCAGTATTGCTATCAACATCGAGCCGAAGGCCATATCATATCAATGCTATTACCCAGCCAATTCTTGTCTCAATCTCTTGCGTAATCCTACAAAGCGGGCATGAGCGCTGGACATTGAAAGGTAACGTCCGTTTATGGAGCCTCAGGACTGACAGGACATACTCTCTTTTACCTAGATATCTATCTATAAATATGATAGCAGAATAAGTTGGACAACCCCAAATCAAGTTGGGAAGTTTCAAAAAGCAACTAGTGACTTCAGATCGGGTTAAATATGCGCTACTCAGTACCCGAGACAAACGGCGAGCGAGCGTGTGGTTGTTCTCCAGGGGTAGTAGCTGGCGAGGGTTGTACAGAAACAGCGGGAGAGCGCGAGGGCGCAGGAGCGTTGGGTTGTTGTACCGAGGCACGGGTCAAACCAGCTACGACCGACGATCCATACGTTCTCCACAAGTTCGATACAACGTCAGCAGGGCTACCGGTGGCGGGTTGATTTGTGCCGCCGCGAGCTTGAGCTTGCGAACCCTGTGCAGCTTGCGCTTGGTTCACCAGCCTCCACACCAGGTCCCATAGAGCGCGGAGACGGTCTTGAAGGAAAACCAGGATGCTTCCTTGAGCTTTTGCAATATTCTCGTCGAGTGACGCCTCGTTGCGCGAGAAGTATGGCGCGAGATAGGCGTCATAGAGGAACGTAGAGCCCTGAACAAATAGTGAGCCTCCATTAGGAAGACAGAGAAATACGCAGTAACCTGAGTTTGGGGAAGAGCGAGGTAAAGTATAAAAACAGTTTTGACTTCCCAATAGAATGGCACCCTGTGGCCCAGACATCAAGTCAGTGCATCGTTCGTACTCTAGGGTTAAAATATTCGCACCAGCTCACAAGCCACTCGAGCGCATATTCAACTCCAACAAGAGCTCCCACAATAGACCTGGAGGGGAAGAAATCAATACGGGGAAATACCACGTCAGCGATAAATGCTTTTACGGACCAGTACTTCACCCAGCGTTCCAAGTCTGGCTCGGAAACAGGTCTATGCGAAAGCGCCTTGTATGATGCAAAGCAAGGGTGTAGAAATGCGACCCAGGCCCTGCGGCAAAGGGGCGGAAGTGTGAGCACGCGACCAAAACCTGACCTTGTTGCCTACGTTATAAGGTGGCTAATGAGCTTCAACACTCCCATTGTATTGTTCTCTGAGCAGCTTGGTGTGGTCGATTTTATAGAGCAGGAATCGCAGCACCCGCAGTGAGAGCGATAACGTGTCACCACGGCGGTTTCGCCACAAACTGATCGAATGCGCTTACGTAAATGTCGGCGATGAGCGTCTGACTCTAAAGTCTATATAGATGAGTAACCCGTGCTTCGCACGGCACCCCGTTTAGAGTTTGGTGGATTTTTACATAGTGAAAATTATATTTTTACACAGCTACATGGCCTTGCTAAAGCTCAGCATTTTTTCTGCATATAAAATCACATTCTATATGGCCTCACTAACACTTGGTTTTTTTTTCTACATTATCCTAAACCAACACTCTGTCAGCCATAGTGCCATATCATATTAAGTCTCACTTACTCGTGATGGATGAAGCAGAACATCTTTATATACAATATTCATTGTTACAGCATCTTCATTGAGAAGCAGTTTTACTCTTTTCCAATTGGTTCCCGAAGAGACTGTGACATAGACCAAGATCAAATATAGGGACTCACAGGTCTATTCAAACAGTGCCTTGGATTGTTGGATTCAAATTTCAGACTGTCTTTTTTTGAGTTGGATTGTTCAAAGTGGACTTGTATTGTCTGGTTCAGAGTCGCCAGTTGGATTGTTCACATGGGAGTTGGACCCTCCAGTTCAGAATCAGACTGTTCAATTTGGAGATTGTTCAAATCTGATTTGAATGTCTGATTTCTGCTTTCTGATTCAGAGACAGATTGTTTGATTTGGAGACAGATGGTCTGATTCTGACTGGATTGTCTGATTTAGACATGGATTTTCTGGACTGGCCACTTGTACTGGCAAGCTCTGCCTCAAATGATGGTGGTTTATCACACTAAGGCTCTCAATGGCTTAGACCTGTGGGTAAGGGTACATGAGAACCCTTGGGTCAAGTCATGACCTGGCACTTAAATAGATACTGGGTACCCATATCTGTATGACCTGTGGGTAATTTTTTATTTGTGTTTATTTTGGCTGGTTGGGTTCTGTAAACAATAATAGATATTTAATTAACAGGCTAACCCAGCAACTAAATTACTCCTGGGTATGAATATAGGTATCTGCAGGTAAAACCTATGCAACCTGCAACCTGTTGAGAGCCTTACTGCAAGGGGAACATGTATTGGCCTGATTTGGCCATATGCTGACACCTATGCTCTATTCTACATCATGCTGGACTCCAGGGGAGTATGCAGCATGACACTTCCCACTTACTTTCCTCTGTAACACAAAGACACATATCTGCTGTGTGAGTCATGCATAGCTATCATGTTCATTTGGTTGGTGGATATCAGTGAGCACCATGCAGTCTGATTTAGGGCGCCTTGTATGTACCTACCCATACTCGTAACTCTTGGATACCATATCTGTGGGTATGTGAGTCACCAAACATGTACTCCCCACTTTTCACAGATACCCACAGATACCAGCAGGAATCTGCATATTTTTCACAGGTATACCTGTTATCTGTGGCCGTTTATGCCTAAATGTTTAACCAAATCTCATACCCATACTCTCCATTTTTTCCCAGATCCATCCTCTGATTTTTTGCATTTCCAATAAACCTCTTTTTCCCCTTATTCCAATATAACCACATTTGAACATTCTTAGTCAAGATCCATCTTCAATCTTATACCTGTATGTTTTACCCTGATTCCATATTCACTCTGTTTTGGTATTTCATATCACATATATTTACCTTTTCCATTCCCGATTCAGAATTCTGCATATTCCTTTAAATACACTTTTCTAACCAAGCTTTTCTTTAGCTTGTATATTGATTGTTCTGATTGTTCTTCCTTATGTCATTTGTAGTTTTGATGCTACACTACATATAATGCCCCAAGTGTATATGCACATATACACTTGATCATTATCTTGACATCTCAATCAAATACTTATTCCTATCCAACGCCCAATATCCAAAGTCAAACACTTGGTTTAATTCCACTTTCCTGCAAAGCACCATCCTCCCTCAATATTACTTCTCTTTCTTCTGCATTGATTATTCTGCATCTCCAAATATTCTGTATTCTTCCATATACTCAGTTAAGTCTTGACTTGTCTTATCATTGATCTCTATACAGATCTGACTAAAATGACATTCCAAATTCCAACTTGTCAAGAAGTCTGAAATACCAGGGCACCAGAAATCCAAGAGGGTGCAACCCATAAGTTGAAGCTGATGCCCATGTAGTCCCATCTCTAGTCCTTTTGGTTCTCCAAGTCTTTTGACATCTCCAGATTCTCTGAGTATTCTGATATCTGATTGTTCTGACCAAGGATAAATTCAGCTACCCTCACAGTATGGCATTACAGTTCCTGTTACTCATGCAATGCCCTGATTTGTAGATAGTGTCAAACTGTTATCTTATAGGTGCCTATCACCTGTATGTGTGGTAAGTAGATAGCTCATGTACATTGTGTAGACTTAAGATTAGAGATATCTCGCATTGCCCTTGGCGCGTACTTACACCACATCAGCACTGATATAAAGCAACAGTTCAGAGTTGGATCACCTAGCTCAGAGTTAAATTGACCAGTTCAGTTTGGTTGGTTTGAAGTTAGATGGTCTGATTCATAATTGGATCATTGGGCCAGTTCAAAGTCAGATTGACCAGTTTTGAGTTGGACCAGCCAGATCAGCATCATATTGGTGAGTTCAGAATTGGATTGGCCAGTTCAGGATCAGATTGGCTGGTTTGGAGTTGGATTTGGAATCAGATTGGCTGCAGTGGTTCAGAGTCAGATTAGCGGTTCATCAGATTGGCCAGTTCAGAGTTGGATTGAGATCAATCTATCTGATTTGAATTATTAAGCTCTGATTCTGATTCACCGATTCAGATAGATTATTGTCTGATTCATTCAGATTCTCATTATATTTATTTTGACACTCCAGGCTGCCTCTAAACCCCAAACCCTAACCTTAAACTTGCCTGGGAAGACACTGCCTTGGGATTAGTGTTATTTTCCTGGGGTAAGCTCAGGCAAGGAGCCAGGTCCAGATGGCCTCCCTGATTTTTCCTTGATTTTTTCTGATTTTCTTTCCTGGTTTTAGTGGGGCTGCTCTGAGCCTCAGGAACATTCAAACTCCGAGCTGACCAATTTTGGGTGCCTAAAAATGCCCACCACCCACCAAGGAACTTTAATATATAGACTAGAAGGGTAACCCATGCTCTGCATGGCACCCCACCCAGGCTTTGGTGGTTTTCAATACAGAATGACGTTAAATTTTATATACATATTTAAAATTAAATTTCACATGACTACATTCTCTACATTCAAACACAACAGTCTATCAGAGTGTAAGTAATGCCCCCATCTCTGATCCAGACTGAAACACTTACTCAAGATGGATCAAGCAGAATATCTTTATATACAATGTTTGTTGTCACAGCACCTTCATGGAGAATGCATTTGACTCTGCTCCAATTGGTTCCCCAAGAGACTGCAACATCAAACTGACCATGACCAAACACAGCAAGTCATAAGTCTATTCCAACAGTGCCCAGAGATTGACCAATAGTCATTGAAAAAGCAGGTCAAACTGGAAACTATCATCTATGCAACACAAAGTTCATTTCTTCTGGGTCGGTAGTTATAGTGTTGCAAGGAATGAAAGCACTTTATCCAGAGCAGGCACCAGTCAGGATTCTAACATGAAGGACTCTGTTTGTCATATCAACCAAGCAAAGACATGTGCCATTGCACAGTCCTTGACCAGGATCAATGTTATGAAGAAGCATCAAGGGAACAAAGAAACAGAAGATATGATGGATGATGGCTATTTTAATTGTTGTTTCGAATTGTGGTGAATCCATGAGAAATATGCAAAACTGTTTTGCACTGTGATATCCCCAGTAATTGCATGGTTTTGAAATGTTTTTTTCACATTGTTTGTTCCTTAGTACATAAAAATGACTTTCATGTTATGATTTTGGCTTGACTCTTAGGATGCTTTGCAATCACACATTATTTTTATTACAGAAATGTTGTGATAGTCAGTAGATCTGAGGTCCAACATGTGATATGCTACACTGGGACTTTTCCTCTGGCCTCCATACAAAGCTTTTATATTCATTCTGTGATATGGAAATGCATGAATAAGTGGTCTTTATTTTTCCCAGTAGCTGTACAGTCATCTGACTAATTCCATTTCTATGTTGGCTAAATATTTATGACCCAATGTTGTCATGCTGGCCACTGTAAGGGGAACCCCATTTCATGTGGTTCTACACTTCTCTATTATCTCTTCTTCCTACCTATTCTTCCCCACTTCTCCCTTCCCCCCATTATCTCCCTTGCCCCTATCTTTGTGTTCAAGTTTGCTTACTTAAGCACCCAGTTATGTAACGGGATTGGATTCCAATCCCATTACATAACTTGGCATCCATTCTCACTCACATAAGCACTGGTGTTACATAACAGGATTATTCCAATCCCGTTACATAAACACAGTGCATTCATTCTTCATTTTCCTTCACATAAGCACCCAGTTATGTAATGGGATTGGATTCCAACCCTGTTACATAATCACAGTCCATCCTGGCGCTTATTTGCATACTCCTTTAGGTAGTTATCTTGGCAGTGGGAACCTTAGGCTTTTCTCTTCAGATTCCATCTGCCAGTGTGATATTCCACTTTCCCTGGAGGTTGCCCTTATAGTAGAAAAGCCTGACAACTTACTGGGCCGGCTGCTGTTGCTATTGTCTCTGAATTGACTTCTTCAGGTGCATAGCAGTTCAGAACCCCTCTGGTACACTCTCTACATAGCACCCTATATTCCATCTATCTCCACTATGTCTACACCCATCTCTGAAGACCCTATTTCCTTCAATTTCCAAGTGGCTTACAATGAGCTTCACCAATGTGTTGCTGTCCTAGAGACTGCCCTACATGTTGAAAGAGAGGAGAAGGAATTGTTATCACAACAACTCCGGCAAACAGATGTCCAAGTACACACCTTGAACCATGATGTTGCCAACCTCATGACCACATCACTCCCCCCCCCCACCACTCACAAACATGCAACACCTGCCACTCCAGCTGACTTCAGTGGTGACAGAGAAAAAGGATGAGCCTTCCTAAACTTGTGCAAGCTCTACCTTGCCCTATGCCCAACCCAATTTGCCAATGACCATGCCAAGGTCCTCTGGGCCCTGTCATTCATGAAATCTGGTCATGCCTCTTCATTTGCCACACGTATCTTTGAGATGGAAACCAAAACTGGCAGGCCTACTCATCCTTCTTGGGCTTCTTTTGAAAAAGCATTCAAATCAACATTCTTCCTTCCCCATGAAGAGACTACTTCCAGAACCAAGCTTGAGTCTTGTCAATATTATCAAAATTGTTGCACGGTTGATGATTACATTGACAAATTCAAGGAACTGGTCGAGAAGTCTGGGTATATGGAACAAGCCTCCCTGGTCATGAAATTTTGTCACGGTCTAGACCCCTCTGTCCAGAGTCAGATTGCAAATATGGTTGAAGGACGCCCCTCAAATGATGACCTATCTGAATGGTTTTCAGTGGCTAGGACAATTTCACAGGCACGTGCTGCCAATGAAGCATTTCAAAGTGCTTCCCATGGTACACCAAACACTTCAGCCCATCCCACCATCGTCTCTACTGGTCTTAACCACAGAAACCCACACCCACCT
>MU134625.1:45218-68887 GCA_015039355.1 Ramaria rubella
GAAATCTTGGATAAATTTTGGTTATTTTCTGTTGAAAATGTCAATGAAAACCAAGATTGTCCTTGCATTTTTGTGGCATGAAATCAATGAGTAAATTCATTATTTCTCACATTTTACATCCATTTCCCATGCCTAGAAATGTGAAGTATGTACCAGCTTTTCAGGTCCCTAAAACTTGATAAAAAAGCAGCATTTTTGGGAGATTTTTCAACCAGAACAGTGAATGAATAATCTGTAAGGGAAAAGCATTTTTATCACATTTTTTACACTAAAAACATGCTCATGCCCCCAGTGGGATAATCATTTTTCCATAGGCTGAATATTTACCAGAAGAATGATTATCCATTGGATAAGCATTTATCCCCTGCCTTTTTGATCAATTTTTCACTTGAAAAAATGACACCATTTACCTCATTTGGAAGAATGATTATCCATTGGATAAGCATTTATCCCCAGCTTTTTTCATCCATTTTTCAAAATGAAAAATGAACCTTTTAGCTGCATTTCTGTAGATAAATTGAAGTTTAGGTGAGGTACGAATTTACACATAGCGAATATCTCACCTAGCTGGTAAGCACGTGCTCATTCGCTCGCTCTCGCCGCAGCCTTGAAAGTCCGTGCACGGACACAGCCGCCTTCCATGTCTCACTTTCACGAGCAGGTCTTAGACATACGTAGCATCGTGCTCAGGCAGTCGCTGAGGACGTTGTTCGAGGGGAACCCCTGCTTGCTGATAAGACAGACCTCTGGACCCATTCACACCTCTCGCCCGCTTCCCCACCTCGAACCTAGCAGGTTTGTTTCCGCACGCAGCTCGTTGCTCAGTTTTCTAACATAACCTAGCAGGCTTTTTTGCGTGTATCCACTTTTAGTGCATCTACATCTCATGACAGGAACTCCAACGCCTGAGATTAACCCAGATGCCTCCAGGTCGCAGCCCCTCGACATATCCCCGGAACAAACTCTCTCAAAGACTTGCTTGGGGATTCTCGACGATCTTCGGAAAGGATCCATCACCCCTACCAGTGCAACACTCAAGCTCACGACCTTGTTATCAGGCGAAGCCTCTGAGTCAGTGCTTATCAGGTTCATTGAACAGATCCATGACATCAACAGAGAGAGATTTATTGCTGAACAACGTGGGATCCAGATCTGACCATTTGACAAATTCTGAAGGAGCGTACAAAGGAGATCAAAATGCCTACGTTGAAGGAACGAATACACAACCGACCATATCTTCGGCAGCAGCGAAACAAAGCAGGGATGACATTGTTGATGAGGATGGAGTTACCAGATCCAAGAAACAGGCTGATGACTCCCTCTATGCATGGAAGCAAGCCTACATTCCTTTCATCACCCCAGTCGAACCTCTCAATCCCCGACTCTCTTGCACCCTCTTTCTCAAACAGAACTACATGCTCGATTCCAAGGGTGCCAAATCTGATGTCCTCAGTCAACCATTCTGTCTGGACTTCCCTGATGGACTCTGGTCAGATGTCCTGCTCAACCGGTACATTGACTTCGACAAAGTCTATTCGGGATACTACACACTCATCCCGGATTACAAACAATCCCACACCATTGGGGACTTCGAGATCATGCTCCACTCCGGTGCTGGAAACTCCAACAGAGGTTCCTCAAAGCCCATTAAAACTCATGGCAAATGGGCCATTGCTTTTGTCGCAGTCAAACATGCCACCCTCTTCGCTTACCCCCATTGAGCCAATGAATTTGAGGATTACGAAAGGTTCATCATCAGACAATTCACTGCACTCCAAGATGCCATGCTCCACCAGTGCGTTCTCAACCTCGATTGAGCCATTCACTTACGGGTCTCGTGATCCAACAGACTCTTCTACAATTCCTATGACAAGTTCAACGACCTTGTCTCGCAGCACATCCTTGCACCTGCTGCAGCTGAACTCTTGAACCCCTCTCCAGCCAAATGCACCAAACACTTCAACACCAACGCTCCCATCTGTATCCGTTGGAACTGAGGCTTGTGTACCGTCGAAGGATGCAGATATCGGCATATCTGTCTCAAATGCGGTTCCAGACACCAAGAGAAAGACTGTGTCACAAAACCAGACTTTGATGGAGCAAGAGTCGCCCAACACAAGTAAGTGGTCAAGACCTAAATGGTGTTGAGGCTTTCTCTGGTCAAAAAACTCTCTAAGTTCCACACCTTCTGCGACATTTTCTGAGACTGCACCTCCTCTTCCATTTGTACCTCACTCAGAGCTTGTTCCTAGTCCTGCCAACGATACTATACAATCTCATCCTGACCTATTCAAAATAGTTACACCCATTAATGTTGACCGTTTCGAATCCCTTCTTTCTTCGCATCCAAACCCTGCTCTCGTACACTCTGTCTGTCATGGTTTACGCCATGGCTTTTGGCCTTTTGCCAACATTGACCCAGATGCTCCCACTACATTTGACTACTCCAAACATGCAGTTGATGATGCTGGTTCTACTTTCCTGCGATCCCAGCGAGATATTGAGCTAGAGGCTGGCCATTATTCTGAATCATTTGGCTGTGATCTTCTTCCAGGAATGTACAGTCTTCCAATAGGTGTGGCCGAGAAACCACATACTGACAAACTGCGTCTCATGAATGATCACAGTGCTGGACCTCATGCACTCAATTCCTGGATATCAAAAGAAGATGCCTATGTTCGAATGGACAACCTACAAGACTTCGGAGCAATCCTCAGAAACGTCCAAGCGAAACATGGACGTCCTCCTGCCTGGCTCTGGAAGTCTGATGTCAGTGCTGCATACTGTCGGATGCCTGCTGCCTTCCAATGGCAGATTAAACAAATTTACACTGTTGATGGACAGCGGTATGTAGATTGCTGTCTTGTTTTTGGATCACGAACTTCAGGTCATATCTGGTGCACATTCATGAGCCTCGTCATCTGGATATGCATCTTCATTCGAAACATCACTGACCTGTTGGTCTACATGGATGACTCCTGGTCATACGATATGAACCCAATTCTTGAATATTATGCTCCATATGAGTCATCCTATCCCTCAAAACAAGTAGCTCTGTTGCAATTATGGGATGACATCAGTCTTCCTCATTCTAAGAACAAACAAGAATTTAGTCACTCCTTGACCATTATTGGCTTTTTAGTCAATCCTCGTGACATGTCCATTACCATGCCCTCCATCAGCAAATGTGACCTTATTATGGCCATCCAAGCTCTCATCAACTCTTCTTCCTCTCGGTGGCGCCCTTTAGTTGAGTGGCAATGACTTCTAGGCTGGATTAACTGGAGCTTAAATTGCTTCCCTTTACTTAAACCTGGTTTACAATCATCTGACAAAAAAATCTCTGGAAAGAAATTTTCTCGTGCTGCTGTTTTCCTAAACCGCGATGTCATCCGTGATTTGAAATGGGTGTCTGATGTCATAGAAGAAAGTGATGGCATTTGCATGATGAACGCAATCGAATGGCCCCTTTGCAGTGCCGATCTTGAAGTTTTCTGTGATTCCACTCCGTTCCATATGGCTTTCTATTGCCCTCTGCTTAACATTGCCTTCTGCTCACCTGTCCCTGACCATAGCCCTCAAGGGACTATTTTCTTTTTTGAGGCCCTTGCTATTGTCTCTGCACTTGCCTGGGTGGCCGAACGACCTCACCCTCCACAACGTCTCATGATACATTCCGACTCCCTAAACTCAGTTGAAATGTTCCACACACTCAGGGCCCTTTCTGGCTACAATGACCTTTTATTGTTTACAGTTCAGGTGCTGATGAACACGAAAATCTCACTCCACATTGCTCATATTAACGGTGAAGATAACATCATTGCTGATGCTATCTCCCGTCTTCTGTTTGACCTTGCCATCAAACATCACCCATTCTTGTTAATCAAGACTTTTCAACCCCCTCTGAATGCGCTGGGGGCTGCTCAATTATGATTCTTTCCTCTTCAAAATCCAGGCAACCACTCCGGGTTGCCTGGTCGTGCAAGAAACTCGCCCGCAAACGAGCGATTGCCCTCGGTCATGCCATTGAACTCTCTACTTCTCAGACTTATAACTCACATTTACAATCCTATCTCAATTTCGTGAAGATACATGACTTCCCCATTGAACCGACAGTTGACACTTTGAGCTTCTACGTCATTTTCATGTGTCACCATATTAAACCTCAATCTGTCGGGTCCTATCTATCTGGAATTTGTAACACCCTGGAACCACACTTCCCTGATGTTAGTAACATACACAATGGGCTTCTTGTCACTCATTGCCTTGATGGTATGAAAAAACTGCGTGGTTCTGACCCACCGTTACAAAAATGTCCTCCATCTTTCAACAATCTCCACAGCCTACTCCACCATTTCAACTCCTCCTCCCACGATGACATCTTATTTCATTCCATGCTCCTCACTGGCTTCAGCGCCCTAATGCGTACTGCTGAATTCACACAAGCTGATGCTGTTAATAAACGAGATTTCAAGAAACTGTCCATGCGCCACACTGTCTCTTTGTCTGAATCCCACTTCTCATTTCTCTTGCCTTTCCACAAAGCTGACCGATACTACCAGGGCAACACAATATTAGTTGAAAGACGCTCCTCTCCATCCCTATACGCATACGATGCCATGGCCCTGTACCTTCGATCCTGGGATGGATCTTTTCCTTTCCACCTTGAACTTTGGCTCACATGCTCTGGTTCTGTTCCAAAATACTCTTGGTTCTTGTCCCGTTTACACACTATCTTGGGCACTGAATTCGGTGGTCACTCCATTCGCTCTGGAGCCGCTACTGCCCTCGACCTTGCTGGTGTTCCCAATGATGTTATCCAGGCGGCAGGTCGATGGACATCCGACGCTTTCCGGATTTACATTTGGAAACACCCTGTCTTGCTTCAAGCCCTTCTCCATGGCCATACCTTTTTTGAGCATCGCCTTTGAACTCTTTCCCTTATTCCCTTCACCACCTCCTCCCCTCCTCTCCCCTTTCACACGTCTTCTACGGTTACGCTCAAACACGATAGGTGCTCCCTTGGGGGCATTGTTTTACTCCATATTTGTTTTCTGTTCTTTTGCTGCGTGAGAGCCTGGAGAGATTCGTTGAAGTTTAGGTGAGGTATGAATTTACACATAGCGAATATCTCACCTAGCTGGTAAGCACGTGCTCATTTGCTTGCTCTCGCCACAGCCTCGAAAGTCTGCACATGGACTCAGCCACCTTCCATGTCTCACTTTCACGAGCAGGTCTTAAACATACGTAGCGTCATGCTCAGGCAGTGGCTGATGATGTTGTCCGAGTGGAACCCCTGCTTGCTGATAAGACAGACCTCTGGACCCATTCGCACCTCTCGCCTGCTTCCCCACCTCGAACCTAGCAGGTTTGTTTCCGCATGCAGCTCATTGCCTGGTTTTCTAACATAACCTAGCAGGCTTTTTTGCATCCCATCCACCCTCTCTTTATCTTGTACTTGTATGGCTCGCGAAGTGATGCTTTTTCCCCATTGGGTTTTTTTAATGCACACTTCAACTATTTTCTGTTTGTATTTCGTAGTTAACGGTTGTGCTCAAACACGATAGGCACTCCCTTGGGGGTGTCGTTTTACTCCATATTCATTTGCTGTTCTTTCGCTGCATGAGAGCCTGGAGAGATTCGAATCCAATAAAAACATTGGATTTTTATAATCCAAAATCTTGCAAATATCCTCCTTATGGAAGAATCATTAGCCACAGGATAATCAATCATCCACAATGTTTTTTGTGCACTTTTTAATTTAAAAATAAGCTTTTTAGCCTGCTTTCTGTCAATGAAAATCCAATGAAAATCATGCAATCTCATCATATTTTGATCATGAAAAATCTTGCATTTTTCATGCATTTTTGACGGTCTAAGTCACAGAAATATCCTGCCTTTTCTATCCATTTTTGTCTCCAAAAAATAAACCAAAAGTTAGGTTTTTGTAACTGTTTTTCAAACTCAAAAATATTTGAAAAGCTAATATTTTTGTTGTTTTTTATTTTCCAAAAATTGCAAGAAAGTGTGGGTGGGAGAAAACATTTTCTTCACATTTTTCATGTAAATTATTTATCTATGTCCCAAGTAACATGTGGCTCCCCCTGAAATTGCACAGCAGAGCCGCTAGCTACAAACGTCTACATAGGGCCGTGCCTAAATGGATATCAATGGATTTAAAAAATAAAATAAAATAAAAACATAAAGAAACCTGGAACGAATGACAGTTAAATCGAAGGAGGTGTAAGTTCTGCCTACTGCGATTCCATACATTCCTCATACCAATCCCTGGTTTCTGAACTGATCCCCCTCACACTCTGCAGAACCCATGTAATGTCCTTACGAAGCAAGCAACCGCGTTCCTCTGGAAGACCATTCACTGCGTGGTATAGTGCATCGATGATGTCTACCATCATCACCACGTGTGTGCGTGGTCTGCCGAAATAAGAGGTAAAGTTGTCGTTTTTGCTGAATAGCAATCACTTACGTTAGAAGGGTGGTCAACAAAGGTATAGTCCACAACTGGATGTCATCTGTGTAGGGCTGCTGTGAATATGAATGTATTAACAAAGCTGAAACCAGGTTGATCATAATAACCCATTCGTGTTTGTTCAGTGTTTGGTTGCACTCATTACTGTTCTAAGTAAGTGCAGAGAAAAATATCCTCAGTTACTGCTCTCATATTGGAGGGGAGCACAGGGGAGCCATTCAGAGAATATGCAAGCAACAGTGAAGGCTGTCTCTGCATTGTGTAACCCGACTGGAATTTTGGTAACGACATCCAAAAGATCCCAGATGAAGTCTACCTGGCCTGAGTACAAGTATGATGACTCAATGACTTCACTTAAAACATCACTAGGTCAAAGTCGAATATTCAATGCAGCTGTAGAAAACACTTACAGAACTGAGAGGGCCATGCATATCACACTTTTGAATTTACCATGGTTGAAATGTCTTGGATGCATTGTCAAGATGAGGCAGCGAGTGTGTCTATATATTTCAACTGCATGACCAATTACTTGGCGAGGGTAGCAAGGTCTGTATACAGTGACTTGTTCTACTAGTTTGTAAACATAATAAATGGCAGAATAACATACCGAGACATCACCAGAGCATCCCCGAGTATCTGAGAGAGAAGTTGCCTTTCCTCTGAGCGCCATTGAAGAGTCTGAGCATCGGAAGCAACGTTCCAATGTTTCAACTGTGAGAGATGCTGTGCAGCACGCCTGTTGATGACAAGTGTCTCGATAGCATCCAAGGCCATATCACCGGTCCACTTTAGGGCTTTACCTGAGTAATAACCTGGACTGGGTACTCCAGAGGATAAAATGGACTTGCTGACCTCCTGCCAGTGGAGCGACATGTCATCACCAGCTCCGGCTGAATGTTCAACGCTTGCTGCCCCATGGCTAGTCACTGTGGGGTAACCTCCCATAAAAAATGCACCCAGTCCTGGAATCACTGTCAATGGGAAACCTAGTTGTTCTATCTGGTTTTCCCAGATCTGAGCTACACCTTGATGAAAACGGTACGGTTATAAAGTAAAGTATTTAGTGCAGTCAAATGACTGAGGAAAGAAGCTAGACTACAAAGGGCTGAAGGCTAGTAGTTATACACGCTCACATGTAGGTAATATAACCAATTAAGATACCTACCAGTCATTGGGTCAGCTTCGACAAGGAGCTTGGTCAGCTTTGGCTGTTGCCACCTCATCGGCTCCCCCAGAAATACCCAGCCGCTGGCACACTGGTGTTTTCATTATTTAAACACAGTTTAAACTTTAAATGTCATATTTTTGACAAATTCAGATAGACATTAAAAATGCCACTAAACTTGAAGTGTTTTAGGCAGATTAAACCACAATCTGAAGTAGAAGTTTGAACCCAAATTTTGAGTGCTGTTTAAACCTCAACTAAATTTTAAATTTTGCCTGTGTTTGAATGAGATGTTGAACTTCAAATACTTGCTTGAATTTTATCTTACATTTCAACTTCATATATATCTGGAATTCAAATGTGTATTTAAACTTGAAGTATCCTCAAACATTTAATGAAGGTGCAAGTATAAATAATGCGAAGGCTGTAAGGACAGCAGCCTGGAGTTCACGATGGGAAATGTGTGTTTATAAGTGGGGGGTAATTACATCTATGTAGTTAACTTACCTGGAGTTCATGATGGGAAAAGTGAACTCCAGTGAACTAGAAAATTTCATTGATAACTCCACTTGAGTGCCTATATAGGGTAGTGCCTCTGCAGAGTGGTGTGGATGGGACATGTTATCATCCATCAGGGAATCGTTGGTATGCTTGCACTGGTGCGGGTGTGGTAGTGGGTGGCAAAAAGCCTTGAAGCGGCGAGAAAATCATCACTTAAATTTAAGGTGAGCGCACCTGTCACATCACATGATCAATTCTTGTGACGGCATTGTGTCATGCAAATCGCCAGCACGAACTATGTTCATGTTGAGTCCTTTTATTAAAGGACTCACTCCTTGTTGTTATTGTGCCTATAAGGCTCAATTAGGAAGCTCATGCAGCTTCCTAACTCCCCTCAGCTCTAGATAAGCATCTAGCACTTCTAACTCTCTGCATGCAGAGAGTGGCTCCCAGGTGACATCTCCTAATGTCCACCATACTTGTAACTCCAACTTGGAGTCACTAGTCCAGCGATGAGCAATGATCTCATCCACAAACCATTCTGGTTCATTTTCCTTCCCAAAGTCATAAATATAATTTATGTCGCGACAAGGAAATTGTTTGTCATCATCGGGTATATGTGGTCTGATTAGACTTGCATGAAACTTTGGGAGTATTCTCCAAGCCATGAGATCTGGAGGTAATTCAAGTTTCACATTGGAGGTAGAGTTGTCCACCTCTACAACTTGATATGGCCCAATATAATTGGGCACTAGTTTCTTTGCCCATCCTTTAGGTAAGGACAGGTTCTTCTTAGACAGATATACTAGCTGTCCAACCTCGTACACTGTTCCCTGATGGCGTCTGGTATTTGCAGCATCTGTCTGCTGTACTCGACTCATGATGATTGCATCGTGAGCATCAATCAGGTTCCACAACACTTGTTGTCTGAACTGCCATACTCCTCTAAAGGCAGTATCCACTGATAGTACTTGCCCAATACAGGGCAAGTATCCACCATTCAGTTTGAACGGTGTGTATCCTGTGGTTGCACTGACTGAACTGTTCAGTGCAAATTCTACCATTGGGCATTTCTTGGCCCAATCCTTCTGATCACTCTGCACTACAGTGTGGAGTATTTGCCCTACAGAATGATTTGCTCATTCTGTTGCTCCATCCATCTGCAGGTGGAATGCTGTGGACATGCACAATTTTGTGCCCATCATTCACTGCAATTCTCTCCAAAATATGGAGGTGAATTTGGAGTCGCAATCCGAGATGATTGACTCAGGTACTCCATGCAGGTGTATTACCTCTTTGAGGTATAACCACACGACTTGTCGCTCCATAACTCTCAGCATAGTTGGCACTAGATTGTAAGGAAATTATAATTCCCTTAATATATATATATCCATATATTATTAATAGTGGTATATAAAAGTACATAAATAATACTTTAGATGCATAGGCTATGTCTATGCTACAGTTGTGTACATACACATCCATAACTGTAATAGTTGTAGTGTGGGAATAACCTTAGGTTAAGAACCATCTATCTGTAACCTCGCACACCACTTGAATAGAACTGATTTGGAATGGTTCTGTCTGAGCAAGTGTGGTAACCACACCTAAGTGTAAAAATCCTTACACTTTTTTTAAACCCCAAAGAACTGGCTTAGGCTAGATCTAAAAAGAGAGTGCAAAGTAAAACCATATGGTTTGCTAGATAAAGAAGCAAGGAGTGCTTCTTGGAATGTCTGCGAGACTCCAGGTTAGAACCAGGAGTCAGATGAGTCGCCTGTCGAGTGAAGTTGACATGAACGAGATCACAGATGGTGATCTGAACAATGCTTCGAAAGAAGCATTAGCAATGTCAATGTCCAGAATGCCTGGGACATGACCAGGCAGTGCCAATTGGAACCAATCAGCTGGCTTCGATAGGATAGAGATGGAGGGTTTAAAACCCTCCACATCATTGCACACTAGTGCGCGACAAGCATGGGACCAAGGCCCCATGCAGGAAGGAGAACCATGTAGACATGTGAGTATGACACCCACACAAGATGCTAGAAGAGGAACACCTGGGGTAAAACCCAGGCAGCAGAGTGACGCAAGCCACTCAAGTAAGACAATTGAAAATTGGCATGTAAGCCCCGAGAGACAGGCCTCAGAACAAGGCTATTCAGCAGAGGAAGAGTCCCTCGAAAATGAACTCATGCAGGAAATCCTGCAAGAGACGGATGATACCCATCAACAAATATTGTTTGCCCATGAACAGAGCAAACAAGCTGTGAAAGCAGCCACTATGGCTACTGAGATGCTAGTCAGATGTGATGAAAGCCTGAGAAAGTTCAGAGAAGAGCTACGTGTGAAGCATTACATGCGAATGAAAGGGAAAAAAGCCCTACGTGGAAACAATCCCAACAGGGATCGTACAGATGAAGAGGGCAACCTGTGACCGCAAAGGGGAATGGATCCCCCCGAAGAAATACCTAGAGCTTGGAAACAAATTCAGGTGGATGATGATCATTCTGATCAGGGAGTGATGCGTAAAGCGCTGTCAGTTTACTTTCGGAAATGAATCCAAAAGACAGTGGGTAGCGGTGTCGTCGTTGCACGGCTACTTACACTGGTGTTCGGCTCAGTGCGCTTTGCTATCAGCAGCAACAAAAGTAGAACAAGGACTAAGATGAAGACGTAGCAGTGATGAAGATGATGACGTAATACGCTGACGTAAGCGTAGACGGTGACAAGCATGATACTCGACAGCGCCTACTACACTAACAAAAGACGCTCACTGCACACGCGCCTATCACCATCAGCTTTTGCCAGACCATCATCTGCTGTGCTACCTCCAGTCTGCCAGACACATCATCTCCACACTCATTCTATTTTCATCGATTCTATTTCCAATATGCCATCCAGCATTGCCGCCACCACATCCCATGACTCGTTTCAGATGACCGCCAAGCCAGACATACATGTTGGACCACGTGTTGAACTTCCTAGTTGGCGTTCTCCCCTTGATGTTCATTTGTCCAGTCCTCCTCCACAAGTCGCACATCATCAGTACTATCCTCTTTACGTCGAATCTCCTGAAGGCCCATACCGAATATTCCCCTCATATCCTCCTTATCGCATTCACGATTGCATATGGGTATTCGATCAAACCTTCCATGCTCCCTTCTACGTCATCGGTTTTGACCCAAACTTCGAACCAGTGAATGGTTGGCATCGTATCGTCCTCAGGAATAACTGGTACATCAAAGAGCACGGACCAGGAACAGAGATTTGCTATGGCTATGTGCCTAAGGACTTCATCAAGCGGGACTCGTCTTCGTTCCCTCTCTGGAGGAAATTCATATCCAAGTGTCGTGATTGGTTCACATGTCTCTGAGTCGTTATCAAGCCACATGACTCACTTACTCATCTTCGGAGATATTTGACAAGCAACTGGAATCCTATTGGACGGCTATGACTCATTTTCTCCACATGACTCACTCGCTTCTTGGCTGTGCTTCTATTTCCAATTGTTCCACATGGTCTATTGGCTGTGACTCACTTCGATTCTATTTCTGGCTTCTATTTCAAATTCGCTGCCACATTTCCCTTCATTTCTTCGGCCATACAACGATGTCGTCGACAGGAGACACGAGAAATGACTAACGGCAAGAGGCAGAAAACCAAAATAGGAAAGTGGTTTGTAAGGAAATGGAAAAATGAGTCAGGTGGTCGAAGAAATGAAGGGAAATGTGGCAGCGAATTTGAAATAGAAGCCAGAATTAGAATAGAAGTGAGTCACAGACAATAGACCATGTGGAACAATTGGAAATAGAAGTACAGCCAAGAAGCGAGTGAGTCAGGTGATGGAAATGAGTCATAGCCATCCAATAGGATTCCAGTTGCTTGTCAAATATCTCCGAAGATGAGTAAGTGAGTCATGTGACTTGATGATGACTCAGAAACATGTGAACCAATCACGACACTTGGATATGAATTTCCTCCAGAGAGGGAACGAAGACGAGTCCCGCTTGATGAAGTCCTTAGGCACATAGCCATAGCAAATCTCTGTTCCTGGTCCGTGCTCTTTGATGTACCAGTTATTCCTGAGGACGATACGATGCCAACCATTCACTGGTTCGAAGTTTGGGTCCAAAACCGATGACGTAGAAGGGAGCATGGAAGGTTTGATCGAATACCCATATGCAATCGTGAATGCGATAAGGAGGATATGAGGGGAATATTCGGTATGGGCCTTCAGGAGATTCGACGTAAAGAGGATAGTACCGACAATGTGCGACTTGTGGAGGAGGACTGGACAAATGAACATCAAGGGGAGAACGCCAACTAGGAAGTTCAACACATGGTCCAACATGTATGTCTGGCTTGGCGGTCATCTGAAACGAGTCATGGGATGTGGTGGCGGCAATGCTGGATGGCATATTGGAAATAGAATCGATGAAAAATAGCATGAGTGTGGAGATGATGTATCTGGCAGACTGGAGGTAGCACAGCAGATGATGGTCTGGCGAAAGCTGATGATGATAGGCGCGTGTGCAGTGAGCGTCTTTTGTAGTGTAGTAGGCGCAGTCGAGTATCATGCTTGTCAGCGCCAGGAGACAGGGTGAGGGATAGAAAATCCCTCTTTGAAATTGTCACTGGACAAGTTCAATCAGATGCTGAAATCACCAAAATTAGCATTGCAGAAACACAAGATGTGCTTGCAGAGCAAGCAGACCGTTGTGCTGAAGCTGAACGAAAGGCTGCCAGAAGGCATTGCCACACTCTAGAATTGAGGATAGAACTGGTGGAACAAGCAGTTGTTGCACAATATCCTCAGGTTGATGGACCTGAAATGGACGAAGCAGTACATGCCACTTGGATAGCACGTAACAAATACAGCTCATATGAATGAGTCTCAAATGCCAAGTTAGCTGGCAATTCCGACAGTTAATAGAGGGATGTGTCAGGCTCCACTTGGACCTGATGCAAATTTTCCTCAGTGAGCCCCGAGTATATGGGGCATACCAGAGAGGTACCAATTGGTACCACTCACGGAAGTTAGTCACCAGCCGACTAACTTTAATGACCATCCTGACCATACAGACGGGATAGCAATGATGGTGCGCAACGTGCTCCATGAGAATTGACACATGAGTGCTGAGAAATCTGCCTTTGCAAAGGCAGGAATAAAATTACCTCACCCTCAGCCTTATGAGGGAAGTGCTAATCTCAAAGAGTTTGAGCCTTTCATCGCAGGAGTACTGCAATGGTTAAGCATGAATAATCTGCTTAGATCATCTGAGACTAAAGCTCAGATAGGATATGTAGGCACTCGCCTTAAAGATGAGGCGTCTGAGCGGTTTACTCAGATGGTAGAATGATGGGATCAAGAGATCCAAGATTAGACCCTCAAGTCCATAGTCACTGCTTTACAGCAGCAATTCCTACATACATTGATGCACAGACAAGCATCAAACAAATTTGACTCCTTAGAGCAAGCAAGTTGTACTGTGGATGAAATCCTCAGTAATATTCTGAAATACTCGGCATGCATGATAATGCCGCCGGATAAGTATTCCATGAATAAACGGTTCTTAGCTGCACTAAGAACATCTTTGAGGATAGAAGTCCTCAAATGGGGGTACACCCCGGAGACTCACTCCCTAGAGGAGTTGTCACATGAGGCTCGAGTAATTGAGTCAGTGTCCCATTATGACTACAGTATGCGAGTGAGTACTACTGTGGCTAGCGGTAGTACAACAATGAAAAAAAATCAGGCTGCAAAGTCGCAGCCTAGTCCAAGTAGAGTGCAGCTGGGTAAACTGGCATACAAGCTATGAGCCACACCCGTGGTACCAGTAGCCACTGCTGGAAATCGAGCAGTGGCGAATAACACCCCGAGACAGGGTGCAGCTAGAATAGGGAAAGTGTGTACAACAGACGTGCACTGCTACAAATGTGGCCAAACAGGCCACATAAAGCCTAATTGTCCCAAATTATGGGACAAGCTGCATGTTGCAGGTGCACGAATAGAAGAAGACCTTGGAGACGAGGTAGAACAAGAGAACTTGGAGCCACCAGATGGCCCAAATCACTTGGAAGAGGAGGATGTACCCCCTGACAAAGAATACCCCAACCAAATGGTCAGAGACTGGCAAATGGAACCAACAGAGAAGTTCTGATGGTCAGATGACAAGTCTGATGACAGTCAGACTGAGTATTGTGCCAGTGCGATACATGCTGCAGGGTACTGCAACAGACACAGGATATATGCTGCGCAAACACAAGATGAGAGTGTAAACTCTCATAATCGACCCATCTGAATAGCTGCAGGTGGTATAATAGATAAAACTGCTGAGCCAGTCTACGAACATAGGGCTCAGCACAAAGATCAAACATGGCCTAAACAACCGCTGACAAGCATGATACTCGACTGCGCCTACTACACTACAAAAGATGCTCACTGCACACGTGCCTATCTTCATCAGCTTTCGCCAGACCATCATCTGCTGTGCTACCTCCAGTCTGCCAGATCCGTCATCTCCACATTCATTCTACATTCATCAATTCTATTTTCGATATGCCATCCAGTATTGCTGCCACAACATCCTATGATTTGTTCCAGATGACTGCCAAGCCAGACATACACGTTTGTTAGGGAACATACCAGATTCAACGTTGGGATGTTAGGATTTGCCGGATTCGATGTTGGGATCAGATTTGGTTGGAACTCTCCTTGACCAAGATCGGTAGTTGCAATATTTGGAAATGCGCAGAATACTGGATGACTCGGAAGTTGGAGATCTGAAGACTGATCTATACAGGTGTTGGCTTCAACTTATGGGTTGCAGCCTCTTGGATTTCTAGTGCCCTGGTATTTCGGACTGAAGACCGGAAAGTGTTATCGGGGTTCCGATTGGTTGGGTCTATTTGGAAGGTCAGTGCCAATGATACATTGAGACTTATCAGAGGTGAGCGGGGGTTTCGGGTATTCCGGAATGGATTAGTCAATGCGGATGGAATAGGGGTAACGATAAATCAATATTGAGTAAGGGTTAGCTTTACTGGAAAGTGAGTATAGTTAAGGAGGGTTTGGAATGTTGGATGAGGTAGGGTCGGAGTAATTGGAATGATCAGAATAATCAGAATAAATCGGAATAATTGGAATAATTGGAATAAATCGGAATAATCAGAATGAATCAGAATACCGAACAAGGTTTGAAGGTCTTATTGCAGGTAGAGGTTTGGAGTGACGAAGTGTAATAAAGGTTGAATGATATAGGATGGACAGGATATATCAGGGTGTTACGAGTTATATTGGAATAATGAGTTGAGGTAACAAGATATGAAGGATGCGAGATATGTGAAAAGGGTATAAGATATACGATATAAGAGATAGAAGGTGATACGAAAGATAGTGATGCGAAAGGTAGTGATATGATACAATTTACAAGCTAAAGAAGCTTGATCAAGAGAAAACATATTTAAGACATGTGGGATTCCGAAATCAGAAATGGAAGATAAGGGTGCGTGATACGGAGTTCTGAAGTCGGAGCGAATATGGAAATCAAGATAAGACGTACGGGGATAATATCGAAATAGAATTGTGACTAAGAATAATAAATGGGGGCATGTCGGAAATAAGTGGAAAAGGGCTTATCGGAATAACACAAGTTGGATCTGGAATCTAACAGTATCTCCCTTTTACAGCCGAGCCCTCAAGGCTGATTATGCTATTGAATACCATGGGAAGTTTTGGGTGTCGGTTATCCGTAAAGGCTGAGATCTTGGATTGGACATATATATAGGAGGAACACTTTGTGAAAATGCAAATCACTTTTTGATCCCCTACCACCATCACCCAAGAGGGAAATGCCATCATGTTCCAGGTTGTCGTCACACACCCACTCCGTTATTGAGATCAGCTCTGGCAAAGAGCTTGCCACCGAAGTGAGGGAGTATGAGCGGAGAAGGGTGGAATTGGAGGCCAAGATGCAGAAAAGGGCGAAGGCGAAGCGGGAGAAGCAGGAGAGGGAGGCGGTGGAACAGTGGGAGCGGGATCAGAAGGAGAAGGAAGAGCGGGAGCAGAAGGAGCAAGAGGAACGGGATTGGAAGGCGAAGGAGAAGGAGGATGCTGATCGGAGGAAGTGGAAGGAGGAGGCAGATCAGCAGAAAGCCGAGTTGACGCAAGTGGTGTGGGAGGAAGCCCAACTCAAAAATGTTTCGGTAAGTTGGAATTTGTCTGCTCACTTGATGGATTGACAGAAGGGTTGGACTAGCCAGAGAAGGTCGACCGAGAACGGAAGGTTGACTGGAATCCGAAAGATGGTTTGGAATTCGTCGGAGGCCGCAAATGGTGTCTCGAGGACGTCTGGTCGGAGGCCAACGAATACAATGATAGATGCGTGCTCTGCTGGACGCAGGGGCTGGAGTGCATCGACGAGGAGCAGAGAACCGGAAAATCACGGAAGTGGGCATGCATTTGGTGTCAGAACAATCGGAAGAAGTGCACGAGGCCAGGCAATGCAGATTTCGTGGCAGAGATAGTGGGAAAGTCGTCGTTGCCTGCATCCAGGCAGGTTCAGGGAGAGAACACAGAGGCCAGACCAGGACCGGCGACGAAAAAACATTGGGCGGAAGCAGTCGCAGATCAGGAGGGGTGGTGTCGTCAGGGAAAGGTAAAGGAAAGGAGTGGGCAATGGAGGATGACGTGGAGGACGAGGCAGAGGATTTGGGGCTCGCAGTGGAAGTCCATGGGCTCTGAAAAACAATCCATTCCTTCACAAAGTGGCTCCGCTACAACATGGAGGGGATGGTGACTTTCAATGACACAGTGAGGAAGTCACACCAGATTGCGGAGATCAAGTTCAAGTTCCGGAAGAAGCAGTGGGAGATGTACCACAGAGTGTCAGGGCCGCAACCAGAGTTGGGCTTGGAAGCCAGGTTGGAGAATGAGGGGGCAAACATTGGGCCAGAACTGGAACCAGAGAAGGCAGCAGATAAGGGGAAAGGGAAGGTGAGAGAAGCGGATGAGGTCAGAATGGATGTTGATATTGTCCTGGAGGTTCCAGTGGAGGCAGAAATTGCCAAGGAACCGGAGGCAGAAGTTGGCCAGAAACCGGAGGCGGAGATTGGCCAGGAGACAGTGAATCTGGGAGAAGCAGATTTGGAAAAACAAGTGGAAGAGGAATTGGGGAAAACAGCGGGGCTTGACCTGGAGGTCAATGAGCAGGAAGAGGAAACAATGCAGTAAATAGGAGTCAGAAGGGGAAGAGTAATATAACATAAATCGGGAGAGTTTTTTGGTGAAGTAATGTAGAGCATTTTAGAGAATGAAGTGGTTTCTTGTTGTTTTAAGATTGGAAAAAGTGAAATGATCAGAAAAACGGAAAGCTCAGAAAACGTGAAATGATCGGAAAAATGGAAAGCTCAGAACAAAGGAAATGATCAGATCAACGGAAATGATTGGAAAAACGGAAATGATCAGATCAACGGAAATGATTGGAAAAACGGAAATGATCGGAAAAACGGAAATGATCGGAAAAACGGAAATGATCGGAAAAACGGAAATGATCAGATCAACGGAAATGATCGGAAAAACGGAAATGATCGGAAAAACGGAAATGATCGGAAAAACGGAAATGATCGGAAAAACAGAAATGATCGGAAAAACAGAAATGATCGGAAAAATGGAAATGATCAGAGAAATGGGAATGATCAGAAAAATGGAAAACTTGGAAAGACAACAAACACTGAATCAAGGATGTTTGGAGTTCAAGGGTGTCGGAGAATCAGGGTAAGTTGGAATTGGACAAATGTCAGGATTGACTCGGGAGTGGGATTGGGCTTGTAAGGAATCATGAAGAAGTTGAGAGGGTTGGAATATTGGGATGTGAACGGTCATAGATGTATAAGGAGTTCCAGAATTGTGGGATGTAAATAGAAGCTTAGTAGGAGCAAGGAATTGAAGTGTTGCATTGGAAATTGTCAGAAAAAGATTGGAGTCAGAGTGGGGGTTGGAATTGATAATTTGTCAACATAGTGGCTACTCCCCCTTTAAGGTAGACGTCCCATTGTCTACCTCAAGCGTCAGAAGGTCGGTAAAGGAGTTGGCACTGTGGGCATGAGCAGATTTTTAGTGTAAAAAATGTGATAAAAATGCTTTTTCCTTACAGATTATTCATTCACTGTTCTGGTTGAAAAATCTCCCAAAAATGCTGCTTTTTTATCAAGTTTTTGGACCTGAAAATCTGATACACACTTCACAATTATAGGCATGGGAAATGGATGTAAAATGTGAGAAATAATGAATTTACTTGTTGATTTCATGCCACAAAAATGTAAGGACAATCTTGGTTTTCATTGACATTTTCAACAGAAAAGAACCAAAATTCATCCAAGATTTCACAGTAGAAAAAAGGTGAGAAAATTAGTAAAATATATGAGATTTTTCAAAACTATTAGCCAATGAATAATCCAACATTTTTCTTTAGTTTTTTGCTAGGAAAACCCTGATGGATAAATGTTTATCCCTTGGATAATCATTCACCCATAGGCAATATATAACAAGTTTTCTGAACCGAAAAGGTCATGAAAAAGTTAATGGATAAGAGTTTATCCCTTGGATAAACATTTATCCATCAGGGTTTTCCTAAAGAAAAATGTTGGATTATTCATTGGCTAATAGTTTTGAAAAATCTCATATATTTTACTAATTTTCTCACCTTTTTTCTACTATGAAATCTTGGATGAATTTTGGTTCTTTTCTGTTGAAAATGTCAATGAAAACCAAGATTGTCCTTACATTTTTGTGGCATGAAATCAACAAGTAAATTCATTATTTCTCACATTTTACATCCATTTCCCATGCCTATAATTGTAAAATATGTATCAGATTTTCAGGTCCAAAAACTTGATAAAAAAGCAGCATTTTTGGGAGATTTTTCAACCAGAACAGTGAATGAATAATCTGTAAGGAAAAAGCATTTTTATCACATTTTTTACACTAAAAATCTGCTCATGCCCCCAGTGTGGAGTGTTGGAGGACTGAAGGATTCATCAGGAACATATTGGCTTTCCTAGGAGATGAACGGTGTCTTCTTGGAAATTTCTTGATAGTGGTCTTGATGTTGTCTAGTTGAAATCGTTCTAATCACGAATTACTTGAGAATTTGGAGAATATCGCAAGTTTGGACTTGAAAGGGGACAAGAGGAGTGAATCGGAGATTTTGGGATATTTGGAGAAGTGTTTGCAAGGAAAATAGAGTAAGGAAGACATGTAGGGAAAAAAGGGTGTAGGAAAAGATAGGAATTGGGATGTTTTGGTGGAGTTGTGGGTTGGTTCGGAAACATTGGTAAGGTGCTTGATATCTGGCCTGGAATATTGTCCTAATGGTCGAAGGGTTGGGATCATACCAGAAACGTGAGTCGGAGGATGTACAGATGGTGCATTCATGGATACAAGGGTTTTAACAGCACCTTTCGAGGGGGATCATTATTGATTCCGAAGGCGGTTTGTTGGTTATTGTCCCATAACGCGGAAATTGGTATTGATGACTAGCCTTAGAGTTGGAGTAACTGCGTTGTATCTTGAATAGTTGGATTTGGAAGTCTGGAAGTCGGAGGTTGGAAAACTAAATCTTGGAAGGAGAAGGATGTCTTTGAGGAATATTCGACGTTTGGACTTGGAGATTGTCCTGGGGTGTTCTCGAGGAAGTACAGACATACTGTGCAGA
The DNA here is from genome assembly GCA_015039355.1 of Ramaria rubella. NCBI lineage: Eukaryota > Fungi > Basidiomycota > Agaricomycetes > Gomphales > Gomphaceae > Ramaria > Ramaria rubella. The sequence continues at coordinate 65,092 of MU134625.1, forward strand.
ATGTATCGGATGAAATCCTATAGCTAGAGCCTTGTTAACATGTTCTTGAGGTGGTTCTGGCATAACTAGATGTAAGGAAAATGATTTCCCAAAAGTGAGATTCTCTCCCTCTGATAGATGTGATCTTGTCGGAGTATGTAGTGGGATATTGATGATCACTTGTTGGGAATTGGAAGAATTGATGTAATGGATTTTCCTATCAGAAATGCGCCGAAGTTTCCACATCGTCATTGTGAGTTGAGGTTTCATCAAGCATTGACATTGGATGTTATGGTGGGTTGGAGGATGTCGCAGCCAAGTCAGATTTTCGGAGATTCGGAAAAACGCAGATTGCAGGTTACCTGAAGACATGTCATAGAATTGAATCTTCTTGTTGAGGAGTGCAGAACTGGGTACTACCCAATACCCTGTCAATCAACAGATTGTAGTGGGTGGGTTAGTGGCGTTCCCAGCACATCGGAACAATTAGAAACAAGTGTCATTATATGCAATGTAATAGTGACCAGATTTTTCGCTCAACGGGAGGATGTGATTGGCATGAATTGCCTACTGGGTGTTGTGACATAATGTCGTTGGTGATGGAAGGACGGAGACTGGCGGAAAGTGGGAATCTGAAGGGATGGTGTTTAAACTTAATGATCGGTCAAAACTGTGCAGAAGGGTGATTTTCGGAGTTTAGGCAGAATTGTTGGAAGTACGAAGGGTGTTCTTGGAAAGCGTCTGTGATGTTCTCGGTAAGGCACAAATAAGATGAACGCGGATTTGTGCTTGAGAGTCTTTGAGCTGTCAGTTTTGGGGATTTGGAAGGTCCTCTAAAGGGACCTTGATGTCAAAATCACTTAGCGTGACAGTTGTGGTTTGGGACTTTGCTTTCCTGGCAAAGGATGATGACCTTGGGCATTCTTTCACCTTATGACCAGGTCTTCCACAGTAGAGGCATAACTTTTGATCGATGTGTCGTTGTCTCTCCTGTAGTATTAACTTGCCATCTTGTCCGAGGATGTCAGAAGGTTTTGGTGTCGGCAAAGTCGGGGTTTGGTCGGAAATTGCTGCCGTGTATTGTGAGTCATCACAAGGATGGTTGGAAGTTGCATTGTTGATGCCGCTTGGGATTGGGTTGGGTTTGAAGTCTTTGTTTGTGAGGCACTTGTTGAAAAAACTGGGGTACTCGTGAATGTTTGATGGGTTGACGACATCCTCGGTAGATGTGTTGGTGTTGTCAAAATCAAGTGTTTGAATTCAGGTGTCAGAAGACATTATAGAAATCAAGAGTGTCAGCTTGTAAATTAGGGAACATGCTGGATTTGACGTTGGGATGTTAGGATTTGCCGGATTTGACGTCGGGATCAGATTTGGTCGGAACTCTCCTTGACCAAGATCGGTAGTTGCAATATTTGGAAATGCATGGAATACTGGATGACTCAGAAGTTGGAGATCCAAAGACTGATCTATACAGGTGTTGGCTTCAACTTATGGGTTGCGCCCTCTTGGATTTCTAGTGCCCTGGTATTTCGGACTGAAGACTGGAAAGTGTTATCAGGGTTCCGATTGGTTGGGTCTATTCAGAAGGTCAGTGCCAATGATACATTGAGACTTATCAGAGGTGAGCGGGGGTTTCGGGTATTTGGGAATGGAATAGTCAATGCGGATGGAATAGGGGTAATGATAAATCAATATCAAGTAAGGGTTAGCTTTACTGGAAAGTGAGTATAGCTACGGAGGGTTTGGAATGTTGGATGAGGTAGGGTCAGAGTAATCAGAATGATCAGAATAATCAGAATAAATCAGAATAATCAGAATAAATCGGAATAATCAGAATGAATCAGAATACCGAACAGGGTTTGAAGGCCTTATTGCAGGTAGAGGTTTGGAGTGACGAAGTGTAATAAAGGTTGAATGATATAGGATGGACAGGATATATCAGGGTGTTATGAGTTATATTGGAATAACGAGTTGAGGTAACAAGATATGAAGGATGCGAGATATGTGAAAAGGGTATAAGATATATGATATAAGAGATAGAAGGTGATACGAAAGATAGTGATACGAAAGGTAGTGATATGATATGATTTACAAGCTAAAGAAGCTTGATCAAGAGAAAACATATTTAAGACATGCGGGATTCCGAAATCGGAAACAGAAGATAAGGGTGTGTGATACGGAGTTCTGAAGTCAGAGCAAATACGGAAATCAAGATAAGACGTACAGGGATAATATCAAAATAGAATCGTGACTAAGAATAATAAATGGGGGCATGTCGGAAATAAGTGGAAAAGGGCTTATCAGAATATGTGAAATGTCGGAATAACACGAGTCGGATCTGGGATATAACAACGTTGGACCACGCATCAAACTTCCAAGTCAATGTTCTCCCCTTGATGTTCATTTATCCAATCCTCTTCCACATGTTGCACATTGTCAGTACTATCCTCTATACGTCGAATCTCTTGAAGGCCCATACCGAATATTCCCCTCCTATCCTCCTTATCACGTTCACGATTGCCTATGGGTATTCAACCCTGTCTTCCATGCTCCCTTCCACATCATTGGTTTCGACCCAAACTACAAACCAGTGAATGGTTGGCATTGTATCATACTCAGGAACTACTGGGATATCAAAGAGTTTGGTCCAGGAACAGAGACTTGCTATGGTTATGTGCCCAAGGACTTCATCAAGCAAGACTCATCTTCGTTCTCTCTCTGGAGGAGATTTGTATCCAAGTATTGTGATTGGTTCAAATGTTTCTGAATCGTCATCAAGTCAAGTAACTCACTTACTCATCCTCTGAGATATTTGACAAGCAACTGGAATCCTATTGCATGGCTATGACTCATTTTCCCCACATGATTCACTTGCTTCTTGGCTGTACTTCTATTTCCAATTGTTCCACATGGTCTATTGTCTGTGACTCACTTCTATTCTAATTCTGGCTTCTATTTCAAATTCGCTGCCACATTTCCCTTCATTTCTTCGACCACCTGACTCATTCTTCCATTTCATTACAAACCACCTTCCTATTTTGGTTTTCTGCCTCTCGCCATTAGTCATTTCTCCTGTCTGCTGTCAATGACATTGTTGTATGGCATACTCACATCATTTGTTGTTCTGCTCATGTATATAAGGCCCGTTTCGCCTTAGTGTACCCCAATTCACCTCTTTCAGTTTGATTCACTCAGCTAAGTCTCAAGTCTAAGTCTTCTAAGTCTACTACTACGTCTACTACTTCTACATCTATGTCAAGGACAGCTTTGTCAATCATGTGACACTTGCTGTTGTATCTCATCTTCACTTATTTCCTCATTTTCATCTTTGTTCTACCTTTGTTGCTGCTGATAGCAAAGCACACTGAGCTGAACACCAGTGTTAGTAGCCATGCAACGACGACACCACTACCCACTGTCTTTTGGATCCATTTCCAAAAGTAAACTGGCACCATGTGAAGAAAACCAGACTATCTCTGGTTATTTTGAAGTTGGAGGCACATGAGCCCACTGTATGTTAGACAGTGGGTGTGAAGGCGTGATGATATCACCCGATTTCACATGTGCCACCAAGATGAAGACATTTGAACTTGAATATCCCATAGGCTTACAGCTAGCCTGCATCAGTAGTAAATCTACCATAAACTATGGTGTCAGAGACACCATAAGATTAGGATTGAAAACCGTCGAGGAATACTTCGACATAGCCAACATCAATTATTATGATGTTATACTGGGAACTCCCTTCCTGAGAAGGATGGGATTAGTCCTGGATTTTAATGGTCCAGGACAAATAGTAATGGGGAATGAGAAA
>MU134625.1:70910-81558 GCA_015039355.1 Ramaria rubella
CGCCGCAGCAGGCGACGTGCTGGACGGAGTCGACGAACGACCGAGTGAAGTGCGTATCAAAGATGCGCAAATACCGAGAGGAACTCTCAGCATTAGTAGGTCCGTTACACAGACCAACATACAAGTATAGTGGTCAAAAGAAGAAGGACCGTGCGGCTGGAAACGAGGCAACAGGGACTAACCCTACTACTTGAAGTGCCAGACGTTACAAAGACTTGTATACCCTCGACGTTGTAAGTGTGGGGGCCACTGAGTAGACACAGTGAGTGTGACCCCCGTACTCGTCTAAAAACCACATTTTTTACACTATTTTTACGAAAAAGGAATGTCTAATAAGTAAGTGACAAGACCAACTTTTTAGAGGGTTTTTACGACGAAAAAATAGTTCAAAAACCTGGACTTTTAGACTATGTATAAAGTGTTAATATTCGTACCCTTTACCTACATTTTACACTCTTTGTTACTTAAATGAACAACTAAAGTACGGTGTTTTTACATTCCTGTTAGAACCAAAAGTAACTGTAAAAGTTGTCTTTTCTTGGTTTTAAATAGGTTCTAAAGTATCATCTTTTTTCCACTCTTTTAATCATTTTATATACTCTAAAAGTTCTCTAAAAGTTTGAAACCAACTCCAGACCTTAGGAGATGGTATGGAACTGTTAATACAGTCCCTGGAGGAAGAAGTGCAGGGACCTTTGCAAGGAAAGGCCCCCGAGCATGGCAACAATCCCAATAGGGATCGTGAAGTTGACTGTGAGGCAGAAAGAGCTTGCAGGAGACGAGACAGACAGAGGATGCTGCCTCCAGCTGGTCCGAGCACTAGAAGTGGTCCTTGAGAACCTAGTGCAACAATAGAACAAGACAGCGATAGTACATGCTGGCATACTGAGGAGGAGACAGATCACGAGTTAGATGCTTGCAATAGAGAAAATATCGGCGAAGGAATTTGCAGATCAAAAAAAACTTATAATGAGCAAGAAGTGCTCAAAGCAGTGACCCAACAGTCACTGCGGGAGATGATGAAGTCTGAAGCCAACAGCATCAGCACTATGACTAGGACTCATGTTAGTCTTGAACGTGAGTTCGATCACTGGGATATGATTGAACATAAGGCATCGCGACGGAAACACCGTGTGCTAGAACTCCGTGCTCAACACGCAGATAAGCTAGTCGAAGAGGCTTATACTGTAGGAATCAAAGGTGAAGCCTTCAATAAACTGATCGAGTCAGTGAGAGTGGCTTGATCTGTCCTCAGTAGCAGCTATAGACTGAGGGATGCTTTCCTAATGGCTGACAAACATCGACCATTTGAAAGGAGGATCCAGGAGGTAGGAGGAAATCCATCTACGTATGTAGATGGAGTCGCAAAGATGGTGCGAGCTGCCCTTGCAAAACACAAGGACAGTGAGCCAGACAAATCTGTGCTTGCCAAAGCCGGAGTAAAATTACCTCATCCAGCAGAATATGCTGGGAGAGCAGATCTCAAAGAGTTCGAGAACTTTGTCTCAGGGATTCTGAGATGGCTAGGCATGAATAGTCTACTGGGACCGTCCAGTACAGAACTCCAGTTAAACTATTTAGGCACTCGCCTCAAGGGCGAGGCATTGGAGTGGTATGCCTGAAATATCGAGTGTCATGATCGAGTCATAATCAACTGGGATCTGGAGAGTGCAATCGCTGGGCTACAACAGCAATTCCTTTATGCACTCACGCATAGGCATGCATTAAATAAGTTTGACATGATTGTGCAGGGGACCAGAACCGTTCAGGAATTACTCAACGATATTACAAAGTATGCAGCGTGAATGATACATCTGCTGGATGAGTATATGATCTGTAAGCAGTTCGTAGCAGTGCTTCGAGAAGCACTGCGTCATGAATTCTTAAAATTAGGCTACACGACAGAATTCAGTTCATAACTGAGTTATATGAAGCTGCAAAGGCTGTAGAGGATGTGTATCGATATGACATCAGGTCATGGAAAACAGAGACTAGCAGCTCTCACATGCTGCAGGCAAAGCCAACTTCGACAGCTAGTTGAAATCAGGCTGTGCTGAGCTTGTCTTGAGCCAATAATGCAGGAAGCCGTCCTATGGTGAAGCAGACGATATATCGTCCGCTGAACACTTGACCTCAAACGGAAACGAGGCCAACGGTACCCCAAACAGGGGTACAGGTTACGCAGAGAGCTGGAGCTGGAGCTGTAGTAGCTTCTTGTCCTCCACAGAAACCTTCTGGAGGTCCAGGGGGTCGAGGACGTAGCACAGAGTTGACGTGCTACGAGTGTGGACAAGTCGGGCATATCAAGCCAAATTGCCCACAGTGGAAGAACAAACCGTGCATAGCAGGTGCACGGTTGGAAGAAGTGGTTGAGCACTCAGGGATTGCTCAGGAAGGGGAGGAGGAGCCACAAAGTGGCAAACCAGGCAAGCGAATGGATGTCCAGGACGACCATGAGAATGAGATCGGCGAACTAGTTGCGGATTACCAGTCAGAATCATGCCTTATGAATGGGGTGATGACAATGATATGAGAACACAAAGCTTGTATTGAGCGGATGGAGTACATCCGCTAGAAGGATTGTATGAGGAAAGGTGGCGCATATATATGGCACAGACACCAACTACCATTGTCAGTGGTGGGTTAAGTTGAAACAAGGACTTCCACATCCACGCGGGAGTCATAGACAAGAGCATTGAGCCTGTCTATGATCATCAGTTCAGACCGCATGATAAGACACGCCCCAAATGGGCGCATATAGACAACCAAACAATCTCCAGGTATTGGGAGATTGGTGGCATCAGGGCCCACTGTTTGCTAGACAGTGGGTGTGAGGGAGTCATGCTCTCTCCAGACTTCATATGTGCTGTAGGCATTAAGACATTCAAACTCAAACATCCAATTGGTCTACAGCTAGCATGTGTCAGCAGTAAGTCGACCATCAACTATGGAACACACACCAACATTCACTTGGTGAACGTAATATTGAGGAATACTTCGATATAGTGAATGTAGATTACTACGACGCAATACTAGGAACACCATTCCTACGTAGATTATGGATATCCCTTGACTTTAGAGATGAGGGATGCATTTGTATGGGAACAGAAATAATTCCAAACCATGTGAATGCTTGGGAAGAGCAGCAGGACTATAAAAACCCGAATGAATGTAAGACTCAAATCGCGAGTCTTGAGCCCAATCTAGTGAGCCACAAACTGTGACTTGAGACTGGCTCCTCGTTGCATGTGGAGCCATCCACGAGCTCACCAAATGGGAGGTGAGACAAGACAAAAAGGAAAGAAAACCCAAGAAAAATTGACATTGGTCTACTCAACCAATGTACCGACAGGATTGACGAAGGGTGTACTCGCATTGAGCCACTGTCATTGATGGCAGAGGACTTTCCCAAACTAAGGGAAAGATGGGAACTAGAGTACGCAGACCTCTTCAGAGGTGTGCCATTAGAACTTCCTCCTTGGAGGGAGATTAACCACAAAATTAAGTTTGTGGATAAACCAAACAGTTTCATCATTGATTACCAAAGTGCCTGAAAGCACTTCGAAATGAACTGATCGACAAAGTTGACTGGTATACCACCGCTGGTTGGTGGGTATCAGCGTCAGTATGTTCTGCAGCGCCAGCGCTATGCATTCCAAAGAAAAACAGAAAGCTCAGAACAGCGATAGACCTACGTCTATGCAATGACAACACGGTGAAGGACATTACACCCTTCCCAGACCAGGATACGATTCGGCACGACGTAGCTCGTGCTGTGTACCGATCCAAACTTGACATGTCCGACGCGTACAAACAAATATGTGTAGTCGAGGAGGATGTCAACAAGACAGCTTTCGTGACCATATTTGATACATTCAAAAGTCAGGTTATGCAGATTGGCGACTGTAATGCGCCATCTACATTTCAACGTCTCATGACGTTGATTTTTCATGACCAAATTGGTCAATCAGTCCACATATACTTGGATGATATATTTATTTACTCGAGCTCTATAAAAGAGCACGAAAAACACCTTTGACAGGTGTTTGATATTCTACGTGACACACATTTGTTCCTCAGCAGAAATTGATCCAAGATCAATTTGTATTTGCCTTGTATGGAATGCCTTGGTTACATAATAGATGACAAAGGCATACATGCCAATGCAGATAAGATGGAGAAGGTTTGAGGTTGGAGAAGACCTCGAACATTTAACAAAGTCCAACGATTTCTAGGACTCGTGCAGTATCTGGCACCATATATGCCAGATTTGACAGCATATACAACTCACTTATCAGGAAGTATGCGCAACAATAGGACATTTCAATGGACACCCTTGATGGATAAGTGCTTTGAATCCATCAAAGTGCTAGCATGTAAGGCTCCCATTCTGAAGCCTATAAATCATGCTAGCTCAGAACCCATTTGGGTTGTGACCAACAGTTCCAAATCTGGAGTCAGGGCAGTTTACAGACAAGGTCCGGACTGGACGACTTGTCGTCCAGCAGGATTTCTATCAAAGAAATTCAGTCCCGCACAACAGCATTACAAAATGCATGAGCATGAGACTATTGCTATCCTTGAAGCACTTATAAAGTGGGAGGATAAGCTGCTAGGTCACCAGTTCACACTGGTGATGGATAACAAAGGTCTCAAATACTTTGAGACACAACAGCATTTGTCCGATAGACAGGTGCACTGGTGGGAGTTTCTCTCCAGATTCAACTACACCACGGTATATGTACCGGGAGTGGAGAACAAGGTAGCTGACTGCCTGTTGCACTATTACAAGAACAACAAGCAGGGAGAAATTCACCCAGCAGAAGAGTACGTTGACGCAGATGCGCAGCTAGACCTGGAAGGAGAATTCCTCCCAACAGATAGATTCGTGGAAATACGCCTGGCCGCAGCGTGATGGTCACAACAATTACAAGAGGCAACAGAGCAGTGTGTCATAGACGTGCAGCAGATGAAACAAGCAATGAAAGAACCTTCCACACAGATGGGAGGTAAGGAGGAGGACGATGTACTAGCTACAACGTCGGGTGCAGATTCAGAGAGTCTACGTTCACGCGTAGAATGTGAGTTTGACCTAAAACTAGCCATAGCCAATGGCTATGGAACAGATCCAATACTTAAGAAAGTATTGGTAAATCCTGAGGCTCACCCTCGATTTGGGGTGAGAAATGGACAGGTTTGGACAAAAAACCAGTTCAATAAAGATGTAGTATGTCTTCCCTGGGAAGTGTTTTCCAAGGGGAGGAGAATGGTTGAGATAATCCTTGATCATGCACATAGAGTAGTTGGCCATTTTGGGCAATTAAAAACCGACAAGTACATCAGGTGCTCATACTGGTGGTCAGGAATGGCAGCTGACATAGAGTCATTCTGTGGATCCTGTGGAGCCTGTCAGGCTGCAAAGAAGGACAATAGACAACCAGCAGGGTTATTGCATACCCTGCCAATACCTGATAGACCTTGGCAGTCTATTAGAATGGATTTTGTTGGCTCATTGCCAGAATCAAAGGGTCACAACTACTTACTAGTCGTGATTGACAGACTCACGTCTATGGTGCATCTAGTGCCAACTATGACGAGAGTGACTGTGCGACAAGTCACGTGGTTATATCTTAAAGAGGTAGTACACTTGCATGGAGTACTGGAGTCAATAATATCAGATCGTGACTCCAAATTCACCTCCATATTCTGGAGGGAATTGCAGCACATTATGGGCACAAAGCTGCTCATGTCCACAGGATTCCACCCGCAGATGGATGGAGCAACAGAACGAGTAAATTGTTCTGTAGGACAAATACTCCGCATGGTAGTGCAGAGTGATCAGAAGGATTGGGCCGAGAAATGCCCAATGGTAGAATTCACATTGAACAGCTCAATCAGTGCAACCATGGGATACGCACCGTTTGAATTGAACAGTGGATACTACCTTCAGAGGAGTACGGCAGTTCGCACAACAAGCATTGTGGAACCTGATGGATGCTCACGATGCCATCATCACGAGCCGAGTGCAGCAGACAGATACTGTTAATACCAGACGCCATCAAGGAATAACGTACAAAGTAGGACAGCTAGTATATCTGTCTACAAAGAACCTGTCCTTACCTAAAGGATAGGCAAGGAAATTAGTGCCCAATTATATTGGGCCGTATCCAGTCATAGAAGTGGATGATTCCATCTCTACTGTGAAACTAGAGTTACCTTCCGAGCTCACGGCTCGGAGGATAGTACCAAGATTTCATGCAAGTCTAATTAGACTGCACATACCCAATGATGACATATGATTTCCTCGTCGTGACGTAAATTATATTTACGACTATGGGAAAGAAGATGAACCAGAATGGTTCATAGATGAGATCCTGGCTCATCGCTGGACTAGTAAGTCCAAGCTGGAGTTACAAGTAAGGTAGACATTGGGAGATGTCACCTGGGAGCCACTCTCTGCATGCAGAGAGTCAGAAGCGCTAGATGCTTATCAAGAGCTAAGGGGAGTGAGGAAGCCGCTAGAGCTTCCTAATCATGCCTCATAAGGCATGAAAGAGATGACAAATAAGTCCTTAATAAAAAGAACTTGACACAAACATGATTCGTGTCAACGATTCATGTGACACGACGACATCACTTGAAAGTGATCATGTGATGCAACGGGTGCGCTCGCTCTGCATTTAAGCAACGATTTGATCACCGCTTCAAGGTAAGAGTTACCAACCACCTCCACACTTGCACCAGTGCGAGTGTTCAGCGAATAATCTACATGGACGCCAAAGCATCCCACACACCTCATTCAGCAGAGGCACTCCTTAGTGCCTCTGAGCAATTCACAATGCTCCAAAAAGAGCAAAGCTGGATGGTGCATGGTGTCAAGGACGCCATTGCAATTGTCCATTGCAACTCCTGCCCGGAGTGCAATGCTTACACGCAGCATTTGCTGCAAGCCACAAAACTGCAGCTTATCGACCCTTGAATGCGCGACATCGAATGCGCATTAAAAGCGGCCTGACCACCATTACTTGCTGAACTGGTGTGACCTTTCATTAAGGACGCGGTAGCCTCATATAAAGAGGACATACACGAGCTCCAAGCAGAGCTCAACACAGTTCATGCTGCCCTCGACAAGGAGAGGCAGCTAAATCGTGAAATGGCAGACAAACTGTCCACCAAGAAGTCAATGCCATCAGTGCCAACAGTAATCGATCTGACAGCACTGCCAGACTCGATGACGGACTCAGTGAGTCCGTCTACTCCTATTACTGGTGCATCACTGGTAGGACCTACTCGAGCCAGTTGCAAGACAGCATCTCATCAGAGAGTGCTGGCGGCGCCATACCCAGCGTCACTGCATGCTCGGATTGCCCTGGCCATTGGCGACCCGCCTGCTATGCAGATGGGATTTTTACCCCACCCATTGGGCAAAGCACCGCACCCCACTGCAGTGCAAACAAGCTGTCGAACCGCAGCGTGGTTTGACACCTGCTCACTCAATGATCCAAGATTTGTTGAACAGCTCACACTGGCACATGCGACATTTGCCATGTCATGCAGCACCATGCAGCGTGTGGTAATCAAACGTGCTGACCGCGAACAGCGATTAGCTACTCGAACACCCACATTCTAGATGACGCATGACACGCCTCCCAATCTCAGGGATGCGTTGCACACCATCAAGTATTCCCTGGAGGGAGTATCCCCCACTATCCACAGGAATAGTGACAACACCCTCTGTCGAGGATGTTGATGTCTGGGTGTGGCTTAAGTTGATTAAGCCAAAGAAAGACAGCCTTGTCTTTCTCCAAAAGTTGACAGACCTGTTCACAGTCTGTGGCAGATGGGCTGAGCTTGCCATTATGAACTGGCTGCAAGACCTCGTGACACTGTTGTCCACCAGTGTCGAGAAGGCGTTTGAGTGGAAATGCCCTCACGAGAGCACATCTCTCGGTGAGCTAGCCCAGTGGCTAGGCCTTTATGCAGGCATGGATCCTGCTAGGGTGTTCATCAACATTGAGCCCTATTTTGTGCGGAAGCAGAGCAAAATATGCTATAATGAGATCACACAATGGGTCCTCAATGCTCACGAAGGCCAGACATATACCAGCCTTCACATACCTACACCCGTTCGCCCCCCAGGCTTTTGGGGAGCACCATCAACTTCGGATGACGATTTGTCACTCGACAGACGTGGTGGAGGGCCTCCCCGCATGGAGGCACGCATGGAAGTGCCGATGATGGAACCCTCTGCCCAATCCACCCCTCAGCCTGCATTCGCTACTACAGCAGATGACACCACAATGGAAGTTGACCCAGCTGACTCCATATACTACGACAATACCGTCGAAGTAGCCATGCAGTCGTCATCGACTGCGCCTGTACCCATATATGCTAATCCTCTATTAGCATGAAGTCTCCCAAACCTTCCTGAGGTTTGGTCTGTGGGGAGAATGTAAGAAGGCATCTTCTTACAGTAGCATATATGCTACCAATAGAGGAACATAAGCCACCAGAGTGGTTTATAGGAGGTATTAGATAAGTGACCCATTAGGGGCACCTGTAGATAGTGGACAACTATACAGTTGTCCACAAGTAATTACATAAGAGAGATAATCTTGTATACACACCACACGCAGATATTGGCATAGTCTGTCGAGTGTGAGCAACTTCTTACATAGGCATATTCACTGAAATCAGATAGAGACCATGTGGACTACATGCTAAATGGGGGTATTATCTTAAATGCATCCATATAGCTCTCGTAGTTGTTGATGTGAATAGCTACTGATATTGGAGCTGCATGTATTGATGATTGGTTGTTAGGTTGGGTGATCCAACCTTGGCAATGAATATCACTAGTGTCGCTAGTGTCAGTAAGATGTGGAGAAGATGGCAACAGTGATCAGTGTCGTTAAGTGTTGAATCATGACAAGTATATTCAAACTGAAACTCTTGATCCATTCACTATGCCTTCTACCAGATCCCATACTGTCACCGGAAACACAAACCCCAGATCCAACTTTCTGAATGACGAACTGGAAGGTGACCCTGGTGACAATGACAACATTGACAACAATGAGGATGACCATGACGATGAAGAAGATGAGGCGAAGGCTATGCTAAAAGCTTTGAAACAGATAGCCAAGCACATGGGAACTCCGAACAAAGGTCAAGCTGTAAAAACTAAACTCTGTGAACCCAACACCTTCGATGGATTGGATTTCCGAAAGCCCCATCCCTTCCTCCTTCAGTGCAAACTCCACTTCCATGACCATCCTCAGACCTTTTCCAGTGATGAAGCAAAAGTTACTTATGCTATCTCTTTCCTAAAAGGGACAGCTTTAGATTTTTTTGAGCCCAAACTCTTAGACAACAACACCTTCCAAGACCTGCCCTGGCTCACAAGCTATTGGGACTTCACAACAGTACTCTGAGAGAATTTTGGAGCTTACAACCCCCATCAGCAATGCAGAAACCAAACTTGACAATCTCCAAATGCGCAACAACCAATGCATTACAAAGTTCATCGTAGAGTTCAACTGCCTTGCCACTAGAGTCAATTGGGGTGATGCCGCCCTTCATAGGGGTTTTTATACTAAACTTCCCGATTGTATTAAAGATATTCTTGCAACCTGGGAAAAAGCTGACATGCTTCCAGAACTCCAACAACTTGTGCAAACCATCAACAGCTGTTATTGGGAATGATGAGGCAAGGTCAACCACACCACCACCTCCAACAATAACTACTCCAGTAATAGCAGCAAATAGAACAAGCAAGAATCCCGATTGAACCAGTTGCAGAAAAGGACAAACAACAACAACAACAGTTTGGCTTCTGCCTCTTCTGCCAAACCTCAGTCCTCCACGTCAAATTTCCGCACAACTCCGGATATTTCCAACATACTCGGAAAAGATGGAAAACTAACCCAGCAGGAGAGACAGCGACGCATGGACCAAAACCTTTGCATGTTCTGTGGGAAACCCGGACATATCACAAAGGATTGTCCACGGTCAACCTCCCTTAACGCCCAATTGAAGGCCCAAGTGGCCTCCGCAATTCCAAGCAAACCCAAGTCCAAGGTCGAACCTGCGGCCGTTACGGATTCAGAAAAATAATAAGCAGCTCTGAGACCTCCACACAGACCCAGAGCTGCGTTGATTCCATCAGTATGTTTTCCAAGGTTAGACTCAATGCTTCTGCTCTTTCGAAATCTGATTCTCTTCCTATACCATTGACTTCCGACATTATTCCGAATACTAATATCCAAGCTCTCATGGACTCCAGTTCCACCCATTGTTTTGTAGACTGTTACAGACCGTTTCATCAGTTGGTGACTCTGTAATATGTTGCTGCTTAAATAGTGCTCGCAGACTGTGCCAAATAACTTGGCATAGTGGCCTTTTAGCCCAGTTGAAGTACTTGACTGCAAGAATTTACTGCCTTTCACATAGACTCATCATTCGTATCCAAGCTTCTGCTGGAATTCTGCAATATCCTGCAGATTCCACTAAAGCTTTTTGATGGCACTTCTAATGTCTCAACCACACAGACTATCAATATGCCAATCCGCTTTCCATCTGGCAAAAAACCAGGTTGTTGCTATGTATGTAACATCGCTTGTGTTTGGGAAACTGTGAACTCAGAACT
>MU134625.1:81612-99178 GCA_015039355.1 Ramaria rubella
TCGGTTGAGTAACCAGTCGTATTTTGGTAATTACCTGTGTTAAGTCGTCATAAAGAGATAAAGGAATTAATCGATAATTATCAGTCCCTCCGTCACAGTGACAGAATAGAGATCGGAGAGACCGGTTAGTCTTAAACATATAATTATCACATCTTTACCGATCTTCGAGTACCTTCCAGACAGGTATATTCCTTTGACGGTGTTGGAAGGTGGTCCAAAGGTGGTCAAAGGTCTGGAAGGTTTTCGTCTATCTTACAGAGTCTACATCTCGATATTTATATCGAGATCGATCGGATCGATCTCTTCGTTAGTTGGTGTAAAGTGTGGGTGAAGACGGACTTCGACTCGGAAGATGGTCTTAGTCAAGTTCGGACTTCTTGAACTGGATCGACTTTTTGAGACATCCTCGGAGAAAGTCAAACGGAGAGTGAAACATCCTCACTTCGTGTTAGAGAAGTCGAAAAGCGACGAAATCAACCTCGAGACATCAAACATCCTGGTCTCAATTTCTGATGATCGAACACATTCGTTTGGTGGTGAAAGGTAGATCAACTGTGAAACAACGAACATCCCGGTTTCATGTTGACGACCGAACACAACCCATAGTAGTGAAGATTAATTAACTTCGAAACAACGAACATCCCGGTTTCAATTTAATTATCGAACACAACCATTGTTGGTGGTGATGATAAGCTAATAGGAAACAACGAACATCCCGGTTTCAGATTAGTTATTGATCACAACCCCACATCATGTGAAAGATAGATTAGTTCGAGACAACGAACATCCCGGAATCGAACTAATGATCGAACACAGTCGTGTTTCGATGGTGTGAGATAGAATAGACCCGTGACAACGAACATCCCGGAAACGGACCGATTGATCAAACACAATCACAACTGAAATAGTTGAGAGTTCAATCAAAATTGAACGACAACAACTAGAACAGGAAAGCGAGGAACAAAGAACCGATAGGAAAATCAGGAAGTCAACTTGTCGGTAAGTTAACAACACTGGAACTCGGATCAGCAGGTTCAGACGAAAGGGGTATATAACGTATATTTTTGTTTCGTAACCTTGGGACATGCGAGAGGGAGTATCAAAGTTCATAATAGAACTGGTCTGATCATCGGAACGATGTTCACGAAACTTAACGTAACAATGACGTTTCATTATCACAATAAACTTGTGACCCTCATCTTAGAGAATTAACCCAAGAGGTATACCTCAGCTGCTGAGTTACAATAAAGGTAATTATTGATAAGCAGCTGAGTTGAAGCTGAGTTCTGGATTTGGCAGGTGTTAGGTCAGCATCCCAAGTCGTGGGCTCTTGTGGACCATTAATGTCAACTCAGGCAGCTGTTACAAAAAATAGAAATATAAGTACAACTACTTGTCAGAAACACTTGGAACCCTATAGTCAGACTCTTGAGACTATAATTACATTATAGGGATCCCTAACAGCTTGATTCTAGCTGCTCCGTTATGCTAGGACACAACTGGCTCACCCGCTACAATCTGTTGATTGACTGGGTATTGGGTAGTATATTGTTCCACATTCCTCAGCAGCAAGATTCAATTCTAACGTCACTCTCTGCAAAATCCACCTCTATGGTCTCTGGAATTCTGAAATCCGATCGCACGGATGCCCCTCCAACATCCGAACAAGACTCACCTATCGACCTAGTCCTTGCTTCTGCGTTCACTCACCTTTGCAAACTAGATAACGAGGAGATCTTTCAGTTATGCGTAATTCTGAAAGGAAGATCCACTTCCATCATTGACACTTCCCTGAATCCTGATCCAACAGCCAATCTTGACAGTGTTCCATCGGAACATCACGAGTTTTCTGATGTCTTCAGCAAGAAGAAAGCAGAAATCCTCGCAATCATCGACCGTACAATCTCAAGATTGACCTGATAGAGGGAGAGAGTCCCCCCTTGGGAACTATTTATTCCCTATCTCCAGTTGAGCTAGAAACACTCCTAAAATTCATTGACGAGGCACTAGCCATAGGATTCATCCACCCTTCACTTTCTCTGCACGGTGCTCTGGTACTATTCTTGAAGAAGAAATTAGGTGGACTCCAACTTTGTATTAATTTCCGCAGTCTCAACAAGATCACAAAAAAAGACCAATATCCGCTTCCCTGACTTTCCAACCTTCTGGAAAGCCCTGGAAAGGCGTGGGTCTACAGCAAAATCAATCTCCAACATGCTTACCATCTAGTCCGCATTAGAGAGGGCAATGAGTGGAAAACCACCTTCAGGACCCAATTCGGTTCCTTTGAATGGCATGTTATGCCCTTCGGTCTCACTAACGCACCAGCTGCTTTTCAGCAATTCATGAATGAGATATTTGGCAACATTCTCGGCGTTATGGTCCTCATCTATCTGGACGATATCTTAGTCTATTCCAACAACCTGGGAGAACACGGAGAACATGTCTGCAAAGTTCTCTGACATCTCCAAAAGAACCAACTTTACGCAAGATCCAACAAATGTGATTTCCACAAGACTACGGTAGAATACCTCGGATACATGCTCTCCCCCAAAGGACTTTCAATGGCAGACGACAAGATCAAAGTAATTGAAGAATGGCTCAAACCCCAAAAAGTAAAAGACATCCAATCCTTCCTAGGTTTCACGAACTTTTACCGACGCTTCATTCATAATTGCTCTGACATCGCAATCCCGCTTACCTGACTCACTCAGAAATCCATAAAATGGAACTTCTCCAATGAGTGTTGGAAATCCTTTGAAACACTTAAGAAAGCCTTCACCACAGCTCTGATCCTTACACACTGGATTCCCAATTGCCAATTCATCGTGGAAACCGACACTTCAAACTATGCCCTAGCAGCAATCCTCTCCATCACACTGGCACAGCAGGGATTTCAATATTTAAACTTGGTTTGAATTACAATTTGAATGTGTAAACTATATTTAAAGCAATCTTAAACTTGAAGTTCACAATGTTCATAGAACATTAGTTTGTATTTTAAGTTTTCATTTCCATCTTGCAACAATCTAAATCACATATTAAATATCAAATACAGACTTAATTACAATGTTAGTCACAGTTTCAAGTAAAAATTGCTGTAAAACTCAGGATTATATTCCAAGCTTTTTCTCACTGAGAAATCTTCATCACAATTTCAAATTGCAACAGAAATGTCTGCAAACTTTTAAATTTCAAGTGAAAATTGGTGTTCAAATATAGGATGAAACCAAATATTGAACTTGAAGTTATATTCCACCTTTAAAGCAATCACCCAATCAATGGGCGATCAATGGGCGATCATCATGAATTGGTCGCCTGATCACCGCACAACATTGAGTACAGGTATGAAAAAAAAACATGTAAACTACGATGGGAGACTGTCAAAGTAGGCACTCGTGGCATGCCTGTTACTGTGCTTCAATCAGTGAGAGTGTGGCCTCTGGAACTTCAAGGCACTCCTCCAACCCACACCATTCCTCAGGACAGCTTTACCTCAGCGAATCTCCTCCAATCGAATCTGAAACCATACCTTGCACGACAGTGTCCAATATCCCATATTGAGGCCGCATGCAGCCCATTGCGAGTGCTTAGGCCACCATGAGTCTTCAGAGCATTGCTCTTTATTCCCTACCAAACTATTAGCATGATTAAAAGATGTGATATACTTATTTCAACATACCAGTATATATATGATAGACACCGCAAATGAGATCCATTTCCATATCAGAAATTTCATCATCATATAACAGTGTACCATCAGGATGCTTCCACGAGCGGCTGAGGGCGATGCTGTCAAGTGATGGACCTTCTAAGGCGGCAAGGGCACCGAGACTCTCAATTGCAAGTCACCACACAATGCCTCCTCGAAGGAGAGCCGCATGGGCACATGGCAGCCTTAAAAAGTCATCCCAGGCACGCGTGTAGGTGGTGTAGTCAACTAGGTCCGGGATGTATCAGGGCAGTCTAAATCTGAGGTTATAGTGTTCCTTCGCACCCTCAATGTCCACAGAGATTGGCTTAGGACTGGTGTGGGAACTGAGGGTAAGGAAGGGAAGACCATGAGCTACAAGATATCGTACAACATCTTCACGATATGGATCACATTGCATATGAAGGCACTGGATAGCAGTTTCAGCATCTTGGATGGCCACATGCCAAGGTGACACTTCGACAGGGTTAGCACTGAGTGTACCGATGAAAAAGAACACCATGGAGTCAAGTGTTTGTTTCGTTACACTCAAGTTAAGCACAGGATTGTCCTGCAAGGTAGTCCTCAGAAAATGTGGGCTTCTGGGATTAAGGTCCCAAAGCGCCTCTGATATCTGAGGCAGTGCATCATGTTCTGTGTGAAGGAATTGGTGCAAAAAATTGGTGATTGGAAGTTGTAGCTTGGAAGATATGGGAGCCTTCGTGTTACCCAGGATTTTTCATAAAACATCCCACTTGATTTCAGTCTTCAAGGGTTCATTGTACAAGGGATCTCCCAAAACAAAACCATAATGGTAGTACAGTGTGTCCTCTGGATAGAAACAATCCAAGTAGGAATATATGTCCTTGCCATTGCCATAAACACCTGTCAAATCCTTGCAATAAAGGTGTATATCATTGCTGGCACAAAGATCCATGATGGGGGTGGATTTTGGGGCACTCTTTTCCCCCTTATTCCTCACACCATAATACGGATCATCTCCGTACATCTCATTGATCTCATCATCGGTGCCCCATAGGTTGCCATCATTGTAGGACTCTGGTTCGGTGTCCAGATCAAATTCAGTGCATAGGTCCCATTCATTGCAATAGCCGTCAATTTGCTGGGTTTTGGTATATTGATCCCAGTGCTCGTCGAGGGAGTTCCTTGTGATCTGGGTACGGATACGGTGCCTGTCAATCATAACCCGGTGATATACCATGGCACCCTTCTTACTCGAGGGTATGTTATGACTTTGAGCGTTTTTTTTGCGCACCTCTCGTTGTTATTTCGCTGACGCAGTCTCCTTAGCCAATACATATGCGTTTTCTTGGTCCCTGTGTTCTAAAAACTTTCTCCAGGTCTCACCTCAATGTTGATGACTCTCTCAGGGATGGGGTGGGAAGGATGATGAGGAGGCTCCCTGTGAGGACTCCTCAGGTATGAATTGCAAGCTCGTGATAGGCCTGCTCCACAACACATTTCTGATATCAGCGGGGGTGGGGCAATACTTGGTGGCCACAGCATGTTTTGCAGACCGTATGTCATCTTTCGTACCATAACATAGCCCAATGGGAACATTGGCATGAATGAGTGATGGTATTTGCAAGAGCCATTGGCAATTTGCGACATCAACAAACACACCAACACACTGCACTTTGAAATCAGCTATCGGTGAGTTGCATATGCCATTAAGCCATTCCAGATGAATCCTATATTTTTCATTTAACACCCTGTACCAAGCTGGCTCATTGATATGAGCTAGTTGGGGGGTGGTGTGTAATGAAATCGCAAAGGAGCAGGCGGCCATCAGTGGGAGAAAGAATGTGATGCACTTCATCATCCAGCTGCGTGCATACTGTTCATTCTCTAAGGCAAAGTTCCAGTTGAACTGCGAAGGTAACAGAAAAATATCAAAATCCAAGGGCATGAAATGCCATGACTCGTGCACCAGACCCATCGCAAAATGCACCAATGATTTTTCCAAACGAGACCATTCCGCTAAAACATTGGGGGCTAAAACCCAAAACTGTTGATGACGTTGGATGGGGACAGTGCGAAATGTGTAAGATAAACGTTGGATGATGAAATTGATGTGACGGAGTCACGTATCCTAAGAAAGGATGTGCATTGAGCGACCAACCAGGAACAAAAGAGTCCTTTGGATGCCAATAATCAGGATGAGACTGGGTGTAGGGTGAAAATTTTGAGGGAAGTGCATGCCCTTGTGGAGAGACGAAGACCAGACCATCTTGAGTGATGAAAGTTTTTGACATGATGGGGTAATCGCAAGTATTTGATAACAACGTCGAGCTCAGAAGTTCACGGAGAGATTAGAGTGAGAGGGGAGAAATTTGCTTGGGTTGAGACCTGTGGCGAGGGAAGAGAAAGAAGAGTTGTTCGCTGGGGTTGAGACCCGTGGCGAGAGGGAAGAGAAGGAAGAATTGTTTGCTGGGGTTGAGACCCATGGCAAGAGGGAAGAGAGGGAAGAATTGTTCGCTGGGGTTGAGACCTGTGGTGAGAGGGAAGAGAGGGAAGGATTCTTTGCTGGGGTTGAGGACCTGTGGCGAAGTGGTGGTGAGAAAGCTTGTGTGACTGTGACAAGGCGTGTTAATGGCATCAATTGGCGCCTTACTAATTAGTGCCTTCGCCCGTAACCAGCACCTCAGCCTGGCTCCGTTCAGGATTTCAAAGTCCCTCCTCCTCATCATCCTTGCGGTATCAACTGCTGGGACTACCTTCATCCCCTAAGGTATCAACCTTGGGGACTTTTTTCTTCTTCATCTCTGAGGTATCAACCTCAGAGATGATCCTCCCCTTCTTCTTCATCCCTGAGGTATCAACCTCAGGGACGATCCTCCCCTTCTTCGTCCCCTAACATATCAATCTCTTCATCCCTGAGGTATCAACTCTGCTCGTCTCAATTTCTGTGGTACCAACCTCAGGGACTGCTCTTTTTTGTTCTGGATTTCATCAGCAGATCCACGCTGGTCGCCAGCTCACTTCTCAACCTTCATCAGCACATCCATGCTGGTTTCCCGCTCACTCCTCAACCTTCGTCAGCAAATATTGTCTCAGCTCCTGTGGTACCAACCTTGGGGACTGTTCTTTTTTTAGTCTGGTTTATCTCCTGTTCTGTACTTCATCAGCAGATCCATGCTGGTCGCCCACTCACTTCTCACCCTTCGTCAGCAAATCACAACCTCAGGCAATGGATCCACAAATCCACAAATCAACTTCCAGCATGGTTGGTCACCCACTCCGGATGTGTCAGTTTCTCTGGTGGTATCAACCCCAGACAAGTTCTTCTTAGCCTGCATGTACTTACAGCAATTTTGGGCGTACCCAGAAGAAATCACAATATCACTCTATTATTCCTAGCGGCTGGGTATGCACATCTCAAAACAAGTTGCCGGCTACAACAGCATACCTTACCAATCTCACCATGTTGACTCACCGATCATTAGAGTGATCCATGAGAAATTCTTTTCAGATGGCTTCAGTGTAGTTTCACGATGAGGTTCTGGTTTGCTCTTGTACCAAGTATCATCATAGAGTATATGTGGCCATCCACACGGAGCCTCACGTCGGGTGTTCGTGTTAGCTGCACTTTGAATTCTTCTAGTGGGCTTTGATCCTTGAGAAGAGAATATATCGGTGTCCTCCATTTGTTGTCAATCAATAATTGCCGACTCTTTTTCTAAATCATGGCGCCATGGGATGGTTTTAACTCAAAGCACATCTTCGAGATCTCCCTCCTCGCCACTTTCTTCGGAGCTCATTCCGTCCATTCCCAACAGCTGCACAAGTCTCTGGAGCCATTCCCAGATGACCAAGTCGCTCTCTGAATCGGCACTTTTCAGCACGATGATCTGCGTGATAATGCGCAGCCGGCGCTTGTACTTCTACAAAATGACAATTGTGGATGTTTGCATTTCAACGGAGGAGTGACTTACATTCTGTCACTTAGTGGACTGTCATGCTTCCTGGCCGGCCGTGACATGTTTAGTGAGGAGTCTAGTCTCCAAAGCTTTGGGGGATTCCTGCTCCCCTGTATCAGTGGTTTTGGGCTGGAAATCCTTCCAAACCACTCTCAAACATTTGATCTTTTCTTTGATCAAATCAATCTTATAGGCTTGTGACCTCTCTGGCAAATTGAATTCCAAGCATTTCGCTTCTAAGTGTTCCACCAAGAGGCTAATCGCCTTCACATTCAATTCAGAAGTGAGGCTACCCTTCATATCCAGATGTAATTCATCCAAGTTGGGTCCATTTTTATGGTCAGTTTGGAATTGTTTTGCAACCAGTGGTGAAATAGTTTCATGGTGAAATATGTCCTCATCCTGAGTAAGATTGAGTGTATCTTTGAATATCCCCCATACAATTGCCTTCGAATTTGTAAGTTTATCTCATGTTTAAAGTTGATCCTCCTTCTTACCAAGTACTGCAATCGTATCGCTGTTTCTTCTTCTTTTTTCTCAGCTATTAAGGCTTCATCAATTGGCTTCCTATGACCTTGTCATCCTTGGTTCTTGTTGGGGGTCTGTGAATTTGCCAAAACGATCCTCAAATTTTCCTGGATCAATTTCGACAACCTCGCTTCTCCTTTGTCTTGATAAGGGGACTCATCTCTGACCTTGCCATCCATAGATTGTCTAGGATCATCACTTGGTGACCCAGGCTGTTCAGTCTCCTGTAGACAAAGAAATGTTCATAGACTGGCACCTATACACATTATTCTACTACCTTTGCTTTATGTGCCACCAATACTGTTTGTCTTGCGATTCCCTGATACCCCTTATGCTTCATCAAGGTAGTGAACAATGGCTGCACTCTCTTTTGGGGCTGACCAGAACTATCTTGCTCTATCACATCTCTAACCTCTGAAGGTGATCCCATGGCCTCTCCTGCATGTGTTTGAGTCACGCAAACTTGCTTTTGAACGATTGCAGCCATCTCATCTTCCTTCAGAGCTTGAAGCTTCTGCAGTTCTAATTTCATATTAGAAATATCCAATTCTTTCTGCACATGTTAGCAGCATTAGCATGCTTGATGTCAGCATATTCACAAAACTTGCATTTGTCATTGCAAGCAATTCCTGCATCTTTGCAATGAGCATATGCTCCCAAGCTTCTTTGGCACACATTCTCTCCTGCATTTCCACTTTGTGGATATCAGTCTGCTGTTGGAACACTGCTTGCATACATTCTTCATACATTTGGAGCATCATTGTTTGTTGTGATAACGTAGCTTGCAAAATCTTCAGCGCCTATGAAAAGCAAGCTTGAGGATCAGAATGGAACCTAGAAAGGTATGCACCATGGCTTGATCCACTGCAGTTTTTCTTAGTTTTTTGATTCTAGTGCTAGAGTGCAATTTCTCCAAATGGAGTTGTTCGCACAGCTTTGATGAATGGCTCACCTCTACAACCTGTCGTTTGATTGAGGGTTGATCTTCCTATTGTAAGTGATGAGTGAATTTTGCATGCTTCCCCTAAAATGAACCTACTGTTGCATTCTCCAGAGATTGTTTGTTACTCGCTTGGGTTTCATTGACACTCATAGGGACATCACCGGTCAAAATGGAATCTACAGTTAACTCTGCTTCCATTGTATCTGTATCGGTGTATTCTCCTCCATCATCTGATCCCCAAACTGGCGGATCTATGGGCATTGTGGTAGGGGCTTGCCTAGGCATCAGCGCACTGCAGAACATGAACAAGGGATAAGAGGACCTTCTCTGGGTGCATTCATGCTTCAGTAGGAGAGAATTAAATCATTTAGGTTGATACCAAGGCGATCTACATGTGTATACATGTACCACTGCTCTTATAAACTTCAATATGGCTTACTAATTGTCAGATTTAACTTGGATAGACCAATTGATGCCATACCGGCCTTACATGCATTATTATTACTTTCTTTGTTATGTACTTATTATGCTCTAAATCTATTCAATATGACAATAAAAGATGCTTTCATTTCAACACTACATAAACATCATATGACATACATTGCATGTACATAGTAACTTTTATATTCTACATTTGGATTTCATTCAACTTTAAGATCACTATAAGTGACCTTGGCAAAAACCTCATGTAAGCTATTCTCAACTGCCCTTGTTTTGGCCCAAAGGAGCTGATTTTGCTCCCAAGTCAACCCAGGCACAAAAGGATTCTCACGATGGTTGGTTGCAGCCAATATGATTGCAGTGACTAGGGCAAATGGGGGAATAGAATCCCCCTCAAGCTAAGGATCGGTTGGTAAAAAGAATAGAAACACATTTATTGGTTACTTACTGTGAGGGCCTTAAGTTTGAGGCCACGTAGAAGCTCATCCTCGAGGTTGTGCATAATGTTGCACGTGATCCAAAGCTGCGTGGCAATATAGTGGGCAAAGGTGTGACAGGGAGAGGGGCAGTTGGAGGTGGTGATTGAAGCACAGGGGCAGATGCATGGAGATGCGGGGATACTGGAGTATTACTTAAGGGGTCTGGTGCTTGGGAAGAGTGTGGTGTAGTGCTGTGGCGTGATTGTATGAGGTCAAGGAGTGAAGGGGTGTTTTGGATTCTGATATGGCGATACAGCGTTGGGGTTTTTTGTTTGGATTCAGATCGCTTCATGGTAGAGGTTGAAGACAAAAAACCTTCAGGCACGCAAATCTGTTTAAATACTAGGTCAGGGTACCAAATCTTGTTTAGGAATAGATTTATTGAATGTGTCAGTGAGTGATTGTCAAGCTTATGCTCAAGAGATGCAAGGCTGACAGTGAAGACAAATTAATCTTGACAATATCTCCCCTTCCCATTGCCCCCTCCCATTGCCCACTCCTGTCACTCACTATGCACCACAGATATGGTAAACAGCTGGACTGTTATTCTACCTTCTCAAGAGGTGGGTTTGGCCTAGGAATCACTCTACTTGCTTGTTCACTAGTTGTAGGCATATGAAGTCATACTGCGGTCGTGCATATACTCAGCAAAGGATCTCAGACCTCGGCAGATACATGTGCCCATGCACTGCAGCAGCAATTCCAGTTGCAGACACTATCCTTTTGTGGAGAGCATATTCTAAGGGGCCGTGGTTCAGCCATACATACATGACTGCCTCATGTATGTCGTTGAGGGTAGACATACCTATCACTTCTGCATTTTCTTCAAATGTCACTGCTGCTTGCTGGTAAACCAGGCAGTACATCCCACTAATGGAATGGCCTTCCACAGAGACGTCCTGGTGATGAGAGTTGGTCAATATGAGGGGGCGAGACACTATTGTAGCAGATTGGGTCATCAGCAGGTAGGTTTCGCAACTTTCAGCCATTATATTCTTCTAAGAATTAATTTCAGATTCGCAAATGCCATGAGGCAAAAAGGACGGAGTCCTTTGCCCTGTTATTTAGGTTATATCAGATTAGGGAGACTGACGGGGCGGATTCGACATCAAATCAAATTTTGATAAGGGGTGTCTCTATCTACCTAGATAATAGGACCCATTTGTTGCATTACACATAATCAATCTTCATATGTTAATCAGTGCAAGGCAGGACTACCACTGACATCATTTGCAAGTCCTGTGTTTTCCGACAGCCATCTTCTTTACCAACATTGTTTACAAGCACCAGTGCAAATCGCTAAATACATCTGGCAATTGACTTTATTTCTGAAGATATTTTCCTGCCACCATCTTCTGCTCCAACCATCTAGAATGAACCGAAGTGTATTTAAGGTGCATTTTGATCAAATCTGTTGCTGGCCAGCACCCACTATAGTTCTCGAGTTTGGGGAATTTGTTGACAGCCTGTAAAGCCACAGAACATATTAGCGAGGAAAAAGTATAAATTAATTAACAACGTACGGCAGCTTGTACTATGCCAAGAAGGTGGGTACTTTGATTGGCAAAGCTCTTTGTCAAGTCCAGATGATTTGCAACGAGACGATGTATGCATTTCTATGGAGGTTACAATCAGAACAGAAAATGTTTATAAGGAAAATCCAGTACCTTTAATTTTTTGAACCTTAGCATGTCCCAATTGATGGCTTCTTCCAAGTTGTAACCTCCCCGGCCAGGTCTCCCAGGCTCTCCAATTGGTTTTGGAATCTTCTCACTGTCAGACTCTGCTTCAGACTCTGAGGACAAATCAGATTCATCTGTAGACTCCTTATCTCCCTCACTCTCAGGATTCCCAGTAGGAATAAGTTTCGATTTGGAAGTCAAACCTTTCCCGTATGGTGGCTTGGCTCAATGACAATTCCTCTTATTGCGATTGACACCGCCCTCCACACCTGATGCACCAGACGGCATGTTAGAGGGCTTTTTGTGCATCGGGTCCAGCTCTTCATGCACTACGGTGGATGGGCAAGACATGTGATAGAAGAGTTCTGTTTGAGACATGAGTAATGGAAGTGGTGGTGGGGGGGCACCTGGTTCAAAAAAGGCTGATACTGGTTTAGAGAATGAAACCATGATGTCTTGAATACAGAACGAGACCGGCAGGCGACCAGAGCACCTTTATGAACCGTTTGGCACGCACCGCCACTTAGCCCACAAATTCCCACGATCTTCACAAAAAGAGACTGCAGTGCCCAGTTTCTTTCTTATAATATCAATTCCTTGTTGTCTCACATTAACGCTTGGCACACTACTATGCTTGCAAATAAATAAACTGTCAGGCCGAGGAAGTGAAAAACAAAGAACCCACTTGATTATCTGCATGACTATTTTCACAAATAACCTACTTCATTCACACAAGTATCATCTTCTTGGACACATGAAAGGCCACACTGATGCTATCCATGTACTTGCCATTGCAAAGAACGGCAAATTGCTCGCAAGCGGTGGTAGGTTCTTCCTTCAAGTTTTGGGATAGATCAGTGGTGCTAATGTGACCTGGGGAGGCTTGGATGGGGTGCGACTATGGGATATGATGACCTTAGCGCAGCTTGGATTCCCACAGCCACAGTACAGAGTGCGTGGACAAGTCAGTTGCATGATGTGGGTGCCACAACACCTTACTCGAGAGATGCTGTGCTATGGTACAGGCTTAGGATTTTTAGTATATTGCAGCCAGACACTGAGGGAGGTACGTGGCTTTGTTGGCCTCAACATCACATCCTCAAGTTTGGTGCAGGGAAACTTCAAAGAAGTGTGGAGTAACCGAATCAGAAAAGGTTTTGAAATCATGTGTATCATGTGCAACAACATGTATGGATGCATCACAATCAGTACAAGAGATAGTATTGTACAAGTTTGGAATTTTGACTCAAACAAAGGACTGTGCCCACTATTTTCTGTGTAGTTGGACAGCACTGTGCCTAAATCCTTGGGTTTTGTTGACAACACGCCCCAAGACCTCTATGTGTTTGGAATGTACAATGGTCAATGGTAAGGGGCCAGGTGTTCATTTAGGATCACAATTAACTATGTGACAGGCACACACTGCATGGGGATGATGGGAAGATATTGTCCAGTAAAGATACAGGCAAAATGATGTGAGTAGCTTGCCATACTCAAACACTTTGTCACTGATAGTCTTGCAGTGGCCATGCCGATATAAGCGTCAAGTATAACCAATTCATCATCAACAATGCAACCGATGGTTTTGACATCCACCAATTGGATAATGGAGCTCATATTCGCACTTTACCAACTGGGATTCCCAAGAAAAGAGTACCGAAACAAGTGACCTTCGGGGAAGACTCCCAAATTATTGTCGGGGGAAGCGATCATGGCATTGTCTATCTTTTTGAAAGGGAGAGTGGCAGACTCATAACAACATTGACCCATTCTGCCAATAAAGGACTGGTACAGACTGTGGCAGTAAGAAGGCAATTGATTTACTCAATTCAAGCTTCATCCATATTTATAGACGCATGAAACCGAAGGGAGTACTGTAATTCTTTGCGCATCTTCAAGCAACACAAGCAACATAGACATCTCTCTCTGGACTCAGAAAAAGGTAACTGCGAGAGCAAATGACACCTGGAAAGTCTGCAACCTCGTAGTTGTGATAGAAGCAATGTTCAAATTAGGGATGTTTCTCGCCTCCATGGCCTTCCTGTATCAGAACACCGAGGTGAGTCTGGGGCTGTCAATAATGACCAGACATCGTTCACATTTATGCCATAGTTCACATGGGTGAGAACTGCAGTTAAGATGTCTCCAACACCACGTGAGGTTCCTTTCGAAAGTAGAGGTTGTGATGTTAAGAACTGGGGATCATTTATCATGCAGGATCAGGCTATGGTAGCCAATATAGAAGCGGGCGACCAAGGCAGGCGACAGGGGCGGGCAATAGATGAAGGAACTGAAGTGAAAGCTATAATATTGTTGTGAGACACCTGCTATGTACATATCATTATAGGCTGACAGTGTCAGGGACAAAGGTGAGATCTTTGTCTCCAGGGTTGATCACCACACTAAGAGAGAACAGGAAATAACAACTCTGGTTGGTACCACAGAGTCAAAGATACCAGACTAAGAGAGAACAGGAGATAACAACTCTACTGGTTGGTACCACAGAGTCAAAGATAAAATATCTGGGGTTGTTACCCCAGAGACCGGAGGGAGGAAGGGATGGGAGAAGGATCGTCCCTGAGGTTGATACCTCAAGGACAAAGGCAAGAATACAAGCCACCTTCAGTGCTAAAGTCCCATGATCGGTCAAAGCCAGCTTCAGCACTAAAGTTGTGTTAAGTTATGCTTGTGTAAGGCGCCTACTGCCTTTCTCCTACACCGTCACCGAGGTATCAACCACGGGATGATTTCTCTCCTCCGTTGTCTTATATTCCTGTGGTTATCAACCCTGGGGATTTCTCTCTTCATCATCTCATATTCCTGTGGGTATCAACCCTGGGGATTCATCCTTTCTATAGTTGGCTACCAACTCTAGCAACTTTTTCAGCGAGCCCTTGCTGCGAGTAACAACTCTAGTGATATTTTCCCCTTGAAATCGCTGTTTCTCCAAAATCACCCACCTTTCCCATCAAGCCTTCCAGACACAGCCCTCCAGAGAATGCCCTCGTGTGAATGCTCTGTCCGTTGCTTATGTGCCCAATGCAGGACATCTGACCCCTGTGGGAAGCAATTCCCTGCCACCCATATCTGATCCCATTTGGCCAGCGTGCAGGCAAGGCTCACACAAGATTCTCAAATGCAAGAAGAGATAGATGCTGCTGCTGCACATGTGATGGCCCTCACTTTGACGGATGAGGGCCCTGACATTTCTTCCCAATCTAGTCCGCTTTGGGCCTCGAGAAACACATTTCAACAATCTCGAAGTTCGAAACTCCCTAATTTCAATGCACTGCCTGCTGATGACCTCGTAGCAGCTGTTGATCGTTTCTCTTTATCAGAACATGCAGCCATTAAAGAAATACCCCATGGTTCATCAGAGCTGCGATATCATATGTATAGTGGTAATATTGCCAAGAAGGAACGCAATTGTCATACAACCAAAGTTTTACAATGGCCGCACGCTGTTTCCCTATGTATGGTGGAATGCCAAGGCAGGCTTCAAAACCCACCTTCCGACAATGTAGTCCGTGAGCTTGAGACTGAAGTTGCTGGACTTTGTGCTATAGTTAGGAGTGTTTCCCATCGTACACCCAGCATCGACAAATGAAAGGAAGAGCTTGAGGAAGGGCTGACTCATTTAGAGGCACAGATCACTGAGATATGAGCAGGCACACCACAAGAGTCATTTGAGCCCATTCAATATAATAGTGGCCATCTTCTCGCATCACCCATTGCTTGCTTGGATGAAGTGGCTCAAATCACAATGTTCCTTGCAGTTGTTTGCACCGTCATTATGGGTGTTAGTCGCTGTGCAGGAGATTTTATCTTGGGGATCACATCTGTCCTCCTATCTCTCGCTTGGAGAAATAAGCATGGTACATTAGATCCTCCTCAGGCCAATGTCTTAGTCCAAGTTCCCAAGACAGTTGCTACAGCCCTTTCAAGGTTCAATTTAGACAGCCAGGTTACTATTTATGCTGTTTGCCCCACATGTCATTTTACATACAAACCTGAATACAGAGTCGGTTCTACAATCACTATTTATCCCGAGCGATGCAGCCATAGATCCACGCCCGATTCTGAAGAATGCAACGAGCTTCTGTTGCAACAGCATTCAAAAAATGGTTCACCACCTACTCTGATCAAACCCTTTGCATATTACAGGTTCTTTGATTATGTTGCCAAACTTCTCTCCTGAAAGGATATTGAAGGAATGATCAATGACGCTTGCGATAGAACCATGGAAGACCTGAAATGGCCCCCTCCAACCTTTGTGACCAATGTTTTTGAGGCTGATTTTATTCATACTTTTGAGGGCCCAGAGTCTACCCCTTCACATAAAACTTTGTTCATAGACCATCCCAAAGGAGAAGGACGACTTCTTTTCAGCTTGAATATAGATTTTTTCAATCCAGAGGGTATGCGTATTTGCGGTCCCTCCACTTCTTGTGGTATCATCTCTATGGTGTGCTTAATTCCCCCCTTAGCATCTGCTATAGGCTTGAAAACATGTACATTGTGGGAATAATCAATGGTCCTAGAGAACCTCAACTTTCGGCCATCAACCACTATATGCAGCCTCTTGTGGATGACCTAGCACTCTTGTGGCAGAGAGGTGTTTGGTTTTCAAAGACAGATATGTGCACATCTGGTTGCATGACCCGTAGTGCAGTCGCTACCACCAGCTGTGATTTGCCCGGGGCCTGCAAAGCAGCCCAGCTTGCCTCTCATGGTTCTCACAATTATTGTTCAGTTTGTCAATGCATCCATTTATCTACTCGATGCAGAACAGACTTTGAGACATGGAAGCGACGTGATACCCAAGAGATGCGCCGCATCATGGTACAGTGGAGGGATGCACCCACTAATAAAGATCAGGAGATGCTATTCAAAGAACATGGTATCTGCTGGTCTGAACTTTGGCGTCTACCTTACTGGGACCCCACTCAGCAATTGGTTGTAGACTCGATGCATTGCATCCTTGAAAGAGTTGTGCAAGGTCATGTCCGTGATGCCTTAGAACTATCCACGAAAGCAGCAAAAGTCAGGCTTACCCTTGAGCCGGCATTCATGCATACTTTCATTAAATTAGGTTCTCATGATACTACTGAGATCGACATGATGCCCAAGGAGATCAAACAAGTCAAAAAGCTACAGGTGCTTCTTTTGGATCCCATCTATGGATCAAACAGAGAAACTCAAGAACAAGGGCTCGACATGCTGCGAGAAAACCTTCTCAAGCACAACTTAGGCCCACTGAAATTTGTTTGCCAAGATTTGGGATGTACATTTCCCATGAAACAACTTTACAAAGCTGACTATGCAAAAGTGATGATACAATGGGTGAGGTTAACCATGTTCAGCCGTCCACTTCACATCTAACTGCTCACTCAGCACCATGGAAAACCCATGTCCAGTGGACATATTCCAATAAAACTGACCACCCAAGCTGCTATGGAGCATGTTAGAGACGTCTTGAATAACACCGTGACCCCCTTGTGGCTCAATTCCGTGCCCTACAACTTTGGTGAGTCAGCAGCTGGAATGCTCAAAGCCAATGAATGGCGTACTCTGTCTACCATGTACCTTCCCCTTGCCCTTGTCAGTTTATGGGGAGCTGGTATGATGCACCAGGATGCCGAAATGACAAGAAGATTGAGAGCAACATTGGATCATACAATGACACTCTTCTCCACTGTTCACCTCATCTGCATGCGGTGACAAGCATGATACTCGACAGCGCCTACTACACTACAAAAGACGCTCACTGCACACGCGCCTATCATCATCAGCTTTTGCCAGACCATCATCTGCTGTGCTACCTCCAGTCTGCCAGACACATCATCTCCACACTCATTCTA